>JAXISO010000106.1:0-137495 GCA_036785465.1 Colletotrichum agaves | reverse complement strand
ACTAAGTATAAGTAAGTTATTTATAATATATTAGTCTCTAAGATTTATATTATAGTTATTAGTATAGACTTAGCCTTTACTATTATATTAACCCTTTAAAAAATCACTACTAAACTATAAATCCCTAATATAATACCTACTATAATATATACTAATTTATACTTACTATATAAGTACCTTATTAAATTTAATACTATAAAAGAGAAATAATTAATAATTAATATTATAGCTCTCTACTAATTATATAAATAATAAGAGCTTATTAAAGTTCACTAGGTTAATAGTAAAGATAACCCTACTAATACCTTTATAAAGGCCTTACTAAATAGAGCCCTCTACTACCTTATTAATATAAATAGGATTATAATTTATATAGAAGAATAAGTTACTTAAATAAGTAAGGAGTAGAGAGTAGAGAAAGTGTATTTTATACTATTAAAGTATATTTATAATTATTATAAAACTATTTAATTTATATATTTAGAAGAATATATTAAGTAAATCCTAATATAAGAGAAAAATTACTAGTATTAGGATATTTACCTATATTACTAGATTCTATATGGATCTAAGGCTTTAGAGTAGATACTCTAGTAGTTATATAGGTAGTTATATAATCCACACATAACTATATGTGACCCTCCTTAACTGAATATTATTCCTTCTTTTAAGGCCTCCCTCTTTAAATAACTTACTTTAATTAACTCACTTTCACTTTATATATAGTAGACCTATTGTCTCTACTACCGAAGTATTAGAACTAGCTAGTATAGTGAATCCTATATATTACTTTTTTATAAAGTACTTAAGACCCTTATAATTTATAAGTACTTTAAATTTCCTAGTACTTTCTAATTCTATTCTCTATACTCTTAAGTAGAATAATATTACTAAAAATTCCTTATTATAAATAGAGTAATTATACTTAATAGGGGAGAAGTATTATAAGTAAAAGGTTACTAAGTACTTAGTATTTTATTTATTTTCCTAGGTTAATATATCTCTTAGTATAAAGCTAAAGTAATTTATGTTTATTATTATTAAAGTATTTAAATTAAATTAGTAGAGTAATAATTCTATTATAAAAAGTTACTTTAATTCGTAGAATACTTATTATTATTCTAATACCTACTTAAAAGGAGTATTCTTCTTTATTAACCTTATTAATAGTTTTATAATTATATTATACTATAGTATAAAGACTTTATAATAAATTTAAGGAAACTTTAAACTTCCTTAAGAATTATTAAAGGGAGTTAATTAATAATTATAACTAACTTCTTAGAATTATAGGAAATACTCTTTTTTATAATTACTATAAAGCCTATATACTTAACTTTAATAATAGAGAATTTATACTTTTTAGAGTCTAGTTATAACTTAGTAATTAAGAGGTAACTAAGTACTTAGTAAACTTTATTCTTATAATTACTCTAAAATTTATTAAAGTAAATTAAAATATTATTTATATAAATTATAATAAAATTATTTAGGAATTAATAAAAGTAAGTATTAATATATTATTAAAAGGTAATAAGTACTTTAATAAAGTTAAAGAGGTAGACTATTTATTTAAATAATCTATACTTTATTTATATCACAGCGTGGCTACTTAAGTGCGGCTGCATTCAGAGCTCTCGTTCTGAATGTCCTGTTCCTTTTGTGCGCACATGCCGCAATGGGGGCGCGTGTGAAGGGTAGCCGCACCCTTGAGCCCCACAGGGGCCTATTTACGCGCCATTACATTTAAAAAATTATCTTTTTCTAATTAGCTTTATTAATTCTAATTTTATAAAAAATTATAATTATATTAAGTTTAGTATATTATTTTATAATAATTACTCTCTAAAGAGTCTCTAAAATTAAGGGTAGTAAATATTAATTTTTCTTAGTAATAGTATTTAAGGCCTAATAATTTATATAAAAATAAATTCTTCTTCCTAGCTTTCTAATAAAAAGTACTAGGGCCTCTATAATAGAGTTATTAACTTTAATAAAACTCTTATTTAATAGGTTTTTTAAAGTCTTCTTTAATATAAAAAACTCCTCTTTTAATATATTATATAATAGCTCTTAAAGGAACTTTAATATATAGTCCTTCTTATTTAAAACTAAGGGGATCTTATAATCTATATTAAAGTAAATAGGGGGTAATTAATAGGCTATATTAGGTTAGAATAAATTAGGGAACTCTTTAAGAATATATATTAATATATAATTCCTAGAATTAATAAGCTTTTTTAATACTAAAGCCTTTTTAATATTCTTTAGGCTTATAAATATTACCTAATAAGTAATAAGTACTTCTTTATTAATCTTAATTATATATTAGTATAGGAAAGTAAAGGAGTTTACCCCTAGTAAGTAGACTAATTAAATTTCTTAAAAACTTATAAGTTCCTCCTAATACTCTAGGTAGATTATTATACCTACTTTCCTATAAGTTATTTATTAGGCCCTAATATTATAAATTACTTAATTATTCTCTATTTAAGGCTTATTAAAGTATAGGAGGGAATAGAGGCCTTTAATTATATAAATATAAATTTTCTATATATACTTACTAACTTTTAGAGTTAGAATAATAATCCCCTAAGTATTACTAATTAATAACCTAGTAATATACCCCTTTATCTTTTTCTTTCTTTTATTAATAAATAATAAATAGAGTCTCTTTATAAGGGAGGTATTAATAATAATATATATATTATAATTAATATTAATTAATATATAAATAGTATAGTCTCTATTAATTCTTATTTAAATAGTAATTAATTATTAATTATTCTTTTATTCCTATTTTTATTACTCTCTTTATTCTTAGACTTTTACCTAGGTTAGCCCTAGTATTTAACTCTATATTAGAGTTACTTTTTTCCTAATTCTTTATTACTTAAGAAGTTATTATTATTCTCTAGGTTCTTATTTATATTACCTATAAATGATTTAACTTTTAAAACTCTTATAGGGGTATTCTTCCTTTAGTTTAAATAATTCTATTAAATATAACTTACTTTATTATAATTATAATACTTATAGGGGTCTCTTTAATACTTTAAATTATTATTAATAGAGAAGAGGGACCCTATAAAGCCCTAATAATTATACTACTTAATTATAAAATTAGTTATTATAATATCCTTATTTATATTATAATTAGTAATTCTATAATAGGGTACTAAGTAATAATTAATTAGTCCCTTTATATATTTAAATTTCTATATAATATCCTAAATTTTTATAAATTATTTATTATATTTTATAAAAAGCTCTATAATAATTAAGAGCTCCTTTAAATAAAGTACTAGAGTAATTTCTAAGAGGGAAATCTAAATTAAATTTAGTTAGTTATATTTATTAGTCTCTACTAAGGTTTTCTTAAAGTAGAGAAGAAAAGTAATAAGTCTCTTATTATTCTTCTACTAAAGCCCCTATAATTAGGCTATTATTTAGGGCTAATTATTTAAATTTAAGTATATTTAATTTAAATATATTATAAATATATTTAAATTATAAGTACTACTTAGACCCCCTATTATATAGAAGATTTTAATTATTTACTAGTGTCACGGCGCTGGCCTCCAGGGCGTCTCCCGGATCCCTGGGGTACTAACTCGCAGGTCACGTGACTACGATTATATAAATAGGGCCTCACAAGCCCCAGCCCATAAGGCTAGGATCTCACACCTACCCTATAATAAAGTTTTCTTCTCCTCTTTAACTTAGAATTCACTTAATATAGTATACTCTAGTATACTAGCCTAGTTAATTTAACTATTTATAATACTATTCTAAGCTCTCCTTTTATTCTTTAAAAATAAAAAATTAATATTTTAATTACCCCTATATAAAATTCCCTTATTTCTAATTACTTATATTCTATAGTACTTAACTAAGTATTAAAACTAATTTCTATATTACTATTAAGTAAACTTAATTAATATACTCCCTCTACTATAAATAATAGTCTATAATTTATAGAGAGAGCTTAATTAGGGCCCTAATAGGGTTATAATTAATATAAATTAACCCCTTAAGCTACTAAAGAATTAGCTTAATAAATACTACTTTATTTATACTCCTCTTAAAAGTACTAAAGAATTCTTAGAAATTACTCTAGTTAACCCTAACTAGCTTATTATAGAGTAGCCTATTAAGCTCCTCTTCCCTAATAAAATTATTACTACTATTCAAGAGGAACTAGTTATAGTAATATATAGAGACTTTAAGACCTTAATTAACTTTTAACTCTATAATAAAGCCCTCTTTTAAAATAAAAAGTTATATACCTAGGGAAAGAATACTCTCTAATACTTTTATAAAAATAACCCTAAAGTAGTTTATAAGTTTATTAATAACTAGATTCTCCTTTAAGTTACCTAAAGTTTTAAAGTATAATTGCTATATACTATATAAGTATAAATATTTTATAATAATAAAATTCTTTATAAAATAACTTACTACCTAGAACTTAAAAATAAAGAGCTCTATACTATTATTAATAACCTTTATTATACTACCTAGGATAATAAAATTCTCTATTATTACTATACTAAATATAATATAACTTAAAATAAGATTACTAAACTTTAGAAATAACTAGAGTATACCCATACTACTAATAAGGCCCTACTAGGCTATAATATATTCCCTACTCCTCCTACCCTCATTCAGAATAACCCTACTATAAGTATTATTATCCAGGCTATTCTTAACTAAATAGAATAATTAGAGGTAAACTAGTATAATAACTCCCCTATTTCTTCTACTAATAATACTAAATTAAGAATTACTAAAATACCTAAGGTCCCTATTTTTATAGGTATAATTACTATTAATAACTATATTAATAAGAACTTAAAGTTTAAAACCTAACTCTTCTATATTAATACCCACCTTACTAATAGAAAGTATTATATATAGGAATAATACTTTAAGTATATTCTATCTTACCTAGGAGGAAAAGCCTATAATATATTATCCCCTATACTCCTAAATAACCCTCCCTAAATTACTACTATTAAATAGATTATCTTAGAACTAAAGAGTATATTTATTAACCTAGTAGAGTAAAATAAGGCTTAATTAAGACTTAATACTCTCACTATCTCATTTAAGAATATCTAAGTTAAGTGTGCCGAGTTTACTAAATTAACCTAGAAGAGTAAGCTCCCGGAATTCTAATAATATTAGAAATTCTATAAGAAACTCCCTATCTCTCTTTAGAACTAATACTTAGTCTACTATATAAATAATATACTAAGTTTCTAGGACTATACTACTCTAGTCTATACTATAACCTATATTATATTACCCTTAGAGTTATAAACTACTATAATTAACTCTAATAAATTTAGATTTTAGACTAGAGGTACTTACCCTAACCCCTCTTCCCTCATATTAAATAACTAAATAGTAGTAACTTATATCTCCTAGAATACTCTCCTAAAGATTATATATAAGAAACTATATACTAAAGGCGCCTATTTTATTTATAATAATAAAGACTATCTAGCTTATAAGTACCCTTATAGAATAAATAAGGCTACTATAAATATTACTAAACTTACTAATATTAATAAATAAGCCTCTAACTATAAGGAGATAGAAAACTAAAGCCCCTAGTATAAATAGACTCCTAATTAGGGGAAATTAAATTAGATTAGTATATAATACTTACCTCTATTAACCTTTAATAACTTATTAAAGGACAACTACTAAAAAAAGAAATAATACTAATTTATAATAAATATAATATTTATTTATATACCCTTCTTAATACTAGAGTAAATAATTATACCTTTATAAATATATAAATTATACCCCTATTAAGGGATTTTTACTAGGTACCTTATAAAGAATTATAATACCCTATTCCTATTATAGACTTTAATAGTAAGTAATTAAATACTATAAAAATAATTTAAATAGTCTATATATATATAAACCACTAAGAATTACTATATACACCCCTACTTTAGCTAAATATAGAGAAATATAACTTAATTCTTAGCTACTTATAATTTAAATACTATAAAGTAAACTTAAATATATACTAAAGGCACCTACTATAGCCTAATAATATCCCACCTAACTAAGACCTACTATATATTATTATATAGGATATAGAAGACCTTTATAGGCTAATAGAAATTAATATTAAGTATTAAATTAACACTAAAAAATACTAGGCCACCTTTAAAGTAAATAAACAACTTTACACTAAATAATAAACTAGGAAGTACTTAATAGTACTACTAAAGAAAATCCTACCTCACCTACTCTCTACTAAGAAAATTACTCAATAGGAGAACCTATAAAAGATAAACTATACTCTCTCTAATATAGCACTACCCAAGTACAAGCCTCCACACTACTAAAGAAACCAACTATCCCCAGAGACTAAGACTATAGTATAAAGCCTTAATATAGTACTTATTAGTATTATTAAACTTAAATAAAACCTAAAATAAGGAGATATAGAACTTAGATCTATTATACTCTATAAACTCAATTATATTATTAAGGACAAGTAAGAGTAGCTCACCTTAAGTCCCCACACACTAGAGGGTAATAATAAGGAGATAAGGTACCTAATTAATAAGAAGCTCCCAATATATCTCTAAACTTATAAGGACTACTTTAATAAGGCCATTAATAATATATTAGTACCACATTAACTATATAACCACAAAATCAAATTAAAACCAGGTACCTTAGAATAATTATAATACTACTCTATATATAAGTAATTACTCCTAGGGCTTAAAACTACTAGGGAATAACTATTAAATAATCTAAAAAAGAACTTTATTACCCTAAGTAGAGCACCATTTACAACTCCAACACTATTTATACATAAGGCCAACAATAGCCTACATTTTTATATTAACTACTAGAAACTTAATACATTTATAAAAAAGAACTACTACCCACTACTACTAATTAATAAGACCCTAGCTAGAATTAACTAGACTAAGGTATTTATAAAGCTTAATATTTAATAGGCCTTCCACTATATTTAAATTCACCTAAACTTAAAAAACCTTATAACTTTTAAAACCCACTACAGAGCCTATAAATATAAAATACTATTATTTAGCCTCTATAATAAGCCCACAATATACTAGTAGTATATAAATAATATACTAATAGAATACCTTAATAACTTTTATATAGCCTATATAAATAATATTCTAATTTTCTTAGAAAACCCCTTAGAGTATAAAATACATATTAAGAAGGTTTTAAACTAACTATATAGTACTAGGCTCTAAGCTAATATTAAGAAGTATAAGTTTAATATTACCTTAACTAAGTATCTCAGCTTTATTATTTCTACTAAGGGAATCTAGCCTAACCTAGAGAAGATCACTATAATAAAGAACTAATAGGCCCCTATAACTATTAAGAGTATATAATCCTTCCTAGGTTTCTATAACTTCTACTAGTATTTTATATAGAACTATAGTAGAATTATAAAACTACTAATAAAACTAACTATAAAGAGAGTCCAATTTAACTTTATAATAAACTATAAGGCCACCTTTAAGGCCCTAAAATAAGTACTAGTATTAGTACTTATTCTCTATTACTAGCACCCTAAACTCTCTACTTATTTAGAGATAAATACCTTAGAGTCTATCTATGCGGGAGCCCTCCTCTAATAATAGCCTAATAATAGCCTTTAGTACCCTATTATATACTTCTTAAAAATAATATTACTTATAAAGATAAATTACTTAATTTATAATTAGGAAATAATAATAATTATCCTAGTTATAGAGGAATAATATACTAAATTATTAGTTTTCCTAAAAAAGTTTAAAGTAATTATAAATTACTAATTACTTCTATACTTTATAATAAAGTACCTCCTTAATATCTAATAAGCCTACTAAGCTAGAATTCTTATAAGTTTTAACTTTATTATTAAATACTAGCTAGAATAGGAAAATATTCTTACTAATATATTAACTTAGAAAAATAAAAATCTTTATACTTAGTAGGCCCTCTATAATACTAATAAAATATAAGTATTACTCCTATAGAACTATCTCAACCTAATAACTATTATAAAATTAAAGGAAATACTATCCACTATTACTAACTCCCCTAAGGCTTTAATAAGTGCCCTTAACCTAAAAAAAGATCTTAAGAATTACCTCCTTATTAAATAAGTACTCTAATTTAACTAGAATACTATTATACTATCCCTATAGCCCCTCTAAGTTTTAACTAAGAGGGAGAAGAGTTATTAAGCTATTTATAATAGCCTCCTAGTAATAAATAGGAAGCTCACAGTCCTAGAAGAGGAGAACCTACAGACACAGCTTATCCAAGAAGCCCACACATAGAAGCTAACTACCCACCTAGAGTAAAATAAAACACTAAAAATTCTTAAGTAATACTACTAATAACCTCACTTTATATTAGATATTAAGTAGTATATATAGAATTATTATATATACTATTATACCTAAAAGCCTTAGGATAAGCCCCTAAGAGAGCTCTACTCCTTAGAGGTTCCTAATTACCTATAGGAATATATTACTATAGACTATATATTATACTTACTGAATTACTATAGGTTTAATAATATATTTATAATTATTTATTACTTATTAAAAAAGAGTATCTTACTACCTTACTATAAAATAATTATAGCCCGGAATATAATATAATTATATTATACTAATATTTTCTACTATATAAGCTTCCTAGTTACTATTATATTTAATAGGAGTCTATAATTTATCTCTAATTTCTAGAATAAGCTCTATAAAATTTATAGGGTAAAGTTATAATTATCCATAGTAGCCTATACTAAAATTAATAATTAAACTAAAATTATAAACTAGTATTTTACCTAATACCTTTAGTCCTAGCTTAATTAATTCTAGAATAACTAGAGTAAAATACTACTTACTATAGACTTTATATAGGCTACCCTACTAAATAAAATAATAGGCCTTTGCCCCTTTAAGGTGGAGTATAGTTATACTCTATAAATAAGTTTTAATTAGAAGTAGTATATAACTAAGTTTAATAGTACTAAGGAGAAGCTAAATTATATAAATACCTAGTATTTAGCTAATTAGCTTTATATTATATAGAATATTATAAAGGGAAATATATTTACTATTTAAAAGTAATATAAGTAAGTAGTTAATAGGTACTATTAACTAAATAATCTTTTAGTAGGTAATATAGTTTATATTTTAATATTTAGTTAGTACTATAAGAATTTCTTAAAATTATCCCTACCTTAGGATAACCCCTAGCTTATTAAGACTACTAATAAAGGGAGTACTTAAGTACTTAACTTACCTATTAAATATAAATACTACCTAGTATTCTACTCTAATAAACTTTAAAAAACTACTAAGGATCTATTACTAGGTTAAATAGAGCTACCCCTATTACTAATTAACTTTAATAGTAGACTAGAGTATAAAGTCTCCTATATTATAATATTCTAAGTATAATAAGAAAAGTTATAATACTAAGCTAATTAGAAGGAATATAATAAGAACCTAATTTAGTATAATATAGAGAGTTTTTAGTATACTCCTATAGTACTTTAAGCCTTCTATACTAATAATTTATAGAGCCTAGAACTACTAAAGTAGCTTAATATGTGGCTTACTATTATTATTATTAATACTATACTTACTAAGTATCTAGATAATAATTTAATAGCCTAAGGGAGGATTTTTACTATACTAGTTAAGTAAGGGGTTTTACTATAAATAATAATATTATTAAAGGGGGGGGGTAATATTACAGTACTAGCCTCCGGGGTGTCTCCCGGATCCCTAGGGTACTAACTCGCGGGTTACATAATTATAATTATATAAGTAGGGCCTCACAAGCCCCAGCCCATAAGGCTGGGATCTCACGCCCGCCCCATAGTAGAGTTTTCTTCTCCTCTTCAGCTTAGAATTCGCTTAATACAGTATACTCCAGTGCACTAGCCTGGTTAATTTAACTATTCATAATACTAAGAATTAATATTTAAATAAGTATTAATTAAGTATTAATATTTAAGGTTATTATTATAGAAGTACTTATTAATTTTAAGTTTAATTTTTATTTATTAAGTTTATATTTAGTACTCCTTTGATTTATTTAAGAACTTTAATAGGAGAAATAAGGGCTTTTAATAATAAATAATTACTAGGGGGGAAGTAGAGTATTTAGTTATTAATATAATAGGAGTTATAATTAGTATTAGGACTAGGGTATTCTTTATTATAAGGAAAGTAATAAATATAAGTACTTAGGGAGGTACTAGGTAACTTACTAAGGTAATAATATCCCTTCTTATTAGTTTATTTATTAGCTCTATAATTCTCTAGTAGAGAGGACTAATAAAGTATTTTAATTATTATTAGAGTAATTTATTTATAAGAGGGTCTTCTATAGGAATCTTATAGGGGGTATTAATTCTCTCTATTATATTATTTATTATATTATTTAATAATTCTTATTTATTCTAGGAGTCTAGTTTATTAATTAGGTAATTTATTAATAGGGAATTATACTTAACTCTATTATTATTTATATAATAAATAAGGACTAAGTTTTAAATATATAAAGGGCTAGGCCTAGGCTTATTTAGCTTAAAGAGTATATATAATACTATTTATTTAGAACTAAGGAGGGAAAAGGGAAATTTCCTATAATAAATAAAAAGTCTATATATAAGGGGCCTAGTGGGGGCCCACTAGGGGAGTACTAAGTAGGGACTAGGTGAGTAAGTATAGGTAAAGCCCGGGCTAATATTATCTAGGTATAGCCTATAATAATATTCTATACTTATTATTAAAGTAAGTAGTCTAATTAATTTATTTATATATTATTATTTAAGTAATTATATTAATTTATTATTCTTTAGGTATTAATTATTATTCTTTAAGTTATTTATATTCTTTTATAATATATTCTTTCCTTTTATAATTATAGTATTTAATAGACCTTTTCTAATAATTATTTTTAGTAAGTATTTTAAATATAATATTAAGACTTATAGGTTTATTATATTATTTATAAATAGTAAGTTAATTAAATATTTATAGTAAGTACTTATTAAACACTTATTCTAGAATATAATTTCTTTCTAAGTAGTAGTTATTCTTTAAGTATTATTAGTATTTAAAGTTAATTAGTTATTATTATTCTTTTTTATATATATTATTTTAATAAATAATTATTAAGTTCAATTATAAGTTCTAAATATTAAAGAAAGTTATTCTGTTAATTAATTATTATAATTATTTTTAATACTATTCTTAGTAACTCTTTAGCCTCTATAGCTGTTACAGCCAGTCTATTTAACAGTAGGGTTCTACTAATAGAAGCTAAGGGTTAATACTAGCTAAATAGTACTAGGGCTTACTAGGTAAGATCTTAAAGGGTAGGCGACTCTAATAATTAGTTATAATTATTTTAAAGTTTTTATAATATAAAAAGAGGCTAAAAGTATCCTGAGGAATAATTATAAAATTAATTACTAAAGAACTATAGAAGTATAGTCTTGGGGTAAGCCTAAGCCCATACTATATACAAGTCCAAAGTAAGTATCCTTACTACTAATCCTAAGTAATTAATTATATACTAGAGGTAATTATAATTAATTAGTAAGACTAACTAATTACTAAGTACTTCCTTTTATACCCTACTAATTACTTCTACTAATCCTATTAATTAAGAGTTATTTTATTATTACATAATATATACTATAGTTCTTCTATTCTGGGTGAGTTCTAAATATTCCCACAGTCCTATATATAAAGTATTATCCTAGCCACCTAGTATTCTTATAGGGGCTTCCTTACTAGTTATACTTTATAGGTTGTAATATTAGGTCTCCCCTCTAAAGGTCTTATTCTTAAGACTTAGTATAAGTAAGTAATTAGTTCTAGGTTAGGGATTTATTAATTATACTTTTTAATTATTTTATAATACTAATACTATATTAGGTTATATTTAGAAATTAAAATTATTATTTACTTTTACTCTTTATTATTATACTTATACTCTTTATATTACTAAGTTTAGGGTTATAGTTAATATACCTTATTTATATTATTAATTATTAGGGAAATATTATAAGCTTCTTTTAGGGGGTAAGATTTATAGTAAATATATTTATTTAGGGTGGTCTTGTGATGTAGTAGTAGATACTGTTTATGCCCATGAGTTACTCTATTCTGGGGTTTACTGTTTTTTCTGATTTATTTTATAGTTAATTATTTATTAAATAAGGTAACTTATCTGGGGGATATTAAGGAGGCTAAAGAAGAGATTTTGTGTTAAAAAATTATTGCCTTATATACTATGTAGTCTAAGTTAAATAAATTCTTAGTATAATTAAGTTATTTAAGGGAATAAAAGAAAATAATATTTTAGAAGGGTTGTAAGGTTACTATGGAGGAGGAGCTAGTAATTTCTCCTATTTCTAAAATTTAATTTATAAGTAGTTTTAGGGTTATGGACCTGGATTCAGTACTAGGGTCCTAGAATCCTACTACTCCTAATTTCTTAATAAGGGGTTTATAGCTCTTTATTCTTAATATTATTATTCTTTATCTCTTGTGTTCTTAAGATATAATATTAGTTCCTATATATTATTCTTGTGTTTATAGTTTTTCTACTTAATAAGGTATTATATTTTTTTTCCCTTTTCCTAGATATAGTTGATAATTTATTTTACTTTATATTTCTATTTTAATTTAATTTTAATATAGTCTTATATTTCTATACTATATAGTACTTTCTTAAGTAATAAAATATAAAAGACTAGATAGTACTTTATTATATTTAGTAATAAAAGTTTATAATTAATTAGTAATTTCTTCTTAATAATTCTAAATAATCTAAGTTTTTTATAGTCTAATTTATTACTTAATTACTTAATTTTAATATTTTATTAAATAAGGTAAATATTATCTCTCTCCTTTAAAATTAATTCCTTAACTTTAGTTCTATTAGTATATTTTCATATATATTATTATATAAATTTAAGTTCCTTAGGTAATTTATTCTAGATTTCCTTGAATTTATTAATATTTACTATAGCCTTAAGTATTACTAGGCTTACTCTAGGTTTTTTATAGGTAATTGGGTTGAATCTATAATTTAGATAGAATAATAATTCTTTTATACTTTCTCCTACTAAACTATTATAGATAAATTAAGCTATTAATAATAATAAGACCTAATTATTCTATTAATAATTAATATAATAGTATAAGTAAATTTCTATAATTTAATTAATTTATTCTATTTGTCCATTAATTTATGGGTAGAATATTATTAAGAGTTTATAATTAGCTCCTAGTTATGAGATTAGAGATCTCTAAAACTTAGATATAAATAATTTATCTCTATTTAATATAATTTCCTTTAGTAACCTATATTAGTTAATAATAGTTTTAAGGAATATATACACGAGGTCTTTAACTATACTTAATTCTATATATAGTATAAAATAAGTATACTTAGTAAATTAATTAATAATAACTAGTATACTATTAAATTATACTTTAATTATTAATTCTTTAGACTTTAATAATTTAATAATAAAGTTTAGTAAGATTAATTCCTAGGGTATTATAAATATTAATAATAGTTAAATAAATTCCTAAGGTTAATATTAATTAGGTTTACTTTTTGCATAAGTTTTATAGTTCTTAATTATTAAAGCTACTTCTTATTATATAGCTATTTTATTATAATATTATTAAATATATTTTTATATTTTAGTTATACTCTAGTATTTATATACTAGGGTAAAGTATATCTCCCTAATAGTTTTAGGAAGTATCTTTTTAATTATACTAATACTACTTCTTCCAGCTATTATTAAGAGTCTAATTATAGGTATAAAGTTCCTATTCTTATTTACTTTAAGAATAACTTATATTTCTTTTAAAATTAGTATATTATAATCTAATTTTTAGCTGAGAGTGTTGGCTCTTTTGTTCTCTATTCCCTTATAGTAAATAATTTTAAAATTATATTTTAATAAGAATTCTAATTATTAGATTTATTATTTATTTAGTACTTTTAAGGTTATAAAGTGGGATAAATTTTTATAATTAGTATAGATTTTTATTAGGTATTTTATTCTTAAGAGTTATAGTCTCTATTCCTTAAATACTTTAATAATTACTATTAATTTCTTATTATGAATTTAGTAATTAAGTTTTAGTCCACTAAATTTCTTTAAAAGGAATATAACTAGTTAAAATCTTCCTTCTTTATTTTATTATTTAAATTATACTTTAAAGGTAAAATTAAATATATTAGTCTCTAATTTAAAAGGCTTATTAGGGTCTAGGATATAAAGTACTATATTCTCCTTTATATATTACTTAATTTTATTAAAGTTTTATTAATATTCTATTGCCTAGTTAAAGGTTTAATTCTTTTTAGTGAGATTCTAGAGTTTTCTACTAGTATTAGTATAATTTTTAATAAATTTTTAATAAAAATTAATAAATCCTAGGAATACTTATATATCTTTAATATATATAGGTATTAGTTATTCTAAGATAGTATTAATCTTCTTTTTTAATATTTATACTACTCTTAGAGTAATTATAAATTCAAAATATTTAATATCTTATTTATAAAAGTTATTTTTCTTAGGTTTAATTAGTAATTTAGTATTTTAGAGTATTTAAAGAATTTAATATATATATTCCTTATATTCTTTAAGTATTTTTAAGAAGATAAGAATATTATTAAGATAGATAATTATATAATTATTAAGGTATTATTATAAAATATTATTAATTATTAATTAGAATATTATAGGTATATTTATAAGTTTAAAGGGTATTATAAGTATTTTAAAATATTCTTATCTTATCTAGAATACTATTTTCTACTTATCTCCTTTTATAATATAGATTAAGTTATAGGCTCCTTTAAGGTTAAATACTATAAATTATTATACTCTATATAGGAGATTCTATAATTTTAAAATAAGAGGTAGTAGGTAGTAATTCTTAATAATAATATTATTAAATTTTTAATAATTAATATAAAGTTATTTCTTTCTATTTTTCTTAAGTATAAATAGGACTAGATATCCTATTAGTAATATAAATAATTTAATATAACCTTTTCTAAGGTTCTTATTAAGGAATATATTAAGTACTTTTATTTCTTCTTAATTTAATTTATAAATCTTATTAAAGGTTAGTTCTTTACCTTCTTTAAATTTAATTTTATAATTATAATTACTTTATTCTAATAATTTAATTTTAAGTTCTTTAGTAAATAGCTTTATATATTTCTAGTATTCTTCTAGGATAAATAGTAATTATTTATTACTAGTTATTATTATTACTAATATTCTTATTATTACCTCTTTTATTTATAAGTAGGTAATAAATTTTAATACTATAAATATCTTTTTTAGTTTATATAAGTTAATTAGTCTAGGTTACTACTTAGAGGTTAAGTCCTAGTTCTAATAGAGGTAGTTAATTCTCTAATTTATCTATAGGTTATTCTTTTATAATTATAGAATTCTAAGAATAATATTTTATTAACCTCTTATATTTATAATATTAAAGTTTAATTACTTATTCTAATTATAGTACTATAAAGGGAGTTATATAGTCTCCTTATTAATATATTCTTTATTATACTAGACTTATTCTCCTTTAATAGTATTAAGTAGGTAGTACTCTCCTAGTGCCTTCCTTTTTTATATAACTTTTCTCTTATTAATTTCTCTTAGTGAGATAAAATTCCCTTATACTTTATTATTTATAAGTATATAAGTAAATATTCTATTAATTATAATTTTAATTATAATAGGGTTATTAATAATTCTTATAGTATTAAATATGCTATATAGGGACCTTGTTTGTAGTGCCTATTATTATCCTTGAATTTTAGTAGGCCTCCCTAGTTTTTTAATTATTTATTGTCTTGGGGGCTCTGGATCTTCCTTCCCTTTTTTCTAGCTTTTATAAGAGAGTTTTCTTAAATCTTAAGTTAGGGTGGAGATGTCTCTCCTCTTTCTTATAGTTCTTATTATTATTATTATACCTTAACTTTATTCTAATAATATACTTAATATTTATTATTCTTATATTAGTACTATACTTTTATAGGGTTATTAATATACTTTATTAGGTAGTATTAATTAGGTATAAATTATATTAGGTTATTATTCTAAAATATTCTAAGTTCCTATATAGGTAATTATAATTCTATATAAATTTCTATAATAAATTCTATTCCTCACCTATAGGGAAAGAATTTATAAGTATACTTTTTATTAATATACTCCTTATAATAGTCTATAAAGTATTAAGTCTAAAATACTTAATAGTATTAGGGGTATATTATATAGAGTTATTTATAGTCTCCTTTAATATTAGTTTAAGAGAATTAGTTTCTTTATTCTTTTATAGATATATTGTGAAAGGCTATTTTTTAGTTGTCTTCTAAGGGATTAATTTCTTAGTATTATAGAAGGTATATAATATTTTTATTATTTAAAGTTAAATCTTCTAAAGAAGTATTATTATCTAATATAATTTAAAATAATTATACTTCTATATTAGGGTTTATTTATTATAATCCTATAAATATCTCTATTAAGTTATTTAAGGTTTTTTCCTAATAAATCTATTATAGTATATATTATTATTTTTAAGATCCCTGTGTCTTGGGGTTCTATATAAGTTCTAGAATATATTTTATAGTTATATTATTTTCTATTTTTTTATTAATTTATTAAATATATTCTATATTACTATAAGTAAGTTATTAGTATTTAATATAATTTACTAGGGTACTTAATTATTAATATTATATAGTATTATTAGGTTCTTTCTAAATATATTATTTATAGGCTATAATACTTTATTAAAGTCTTTTAATAAAGACTTTATTCTCCTAGGTAATAGATTATTATTTAATTTTATTATAATTAGTATATCTAATTTCTAATATTTTATTTAGTTATTTAGCTACTTTATAAGTGATTTTATTATTAGAATAGTATATTATAGTAAGAGTTTACTATATTAGGGGTAATATTCCAGTAGTATTATATTCTAATCTCCCCTATAGTTCCTTAGGGTACTATTCTATGTATTCCTTAGTATTAGAGTATACTCTATACTTATTATTAAAGTAGGTAGTCTAGTTAGTTTATTTGTGTGTTATTATTTGGATAGTTATATTAGTGCGTTATCCTTTAAGTACTAGTTATTATTTCTTAAGTTATTTATATTCTTTTAAAATATATTCTTTTTTTCTATAGTTGTAGTACTTAATGGATTTCTTCTAGTAATTATTCTTAGTTATTTAGAATACTATACTGAGATTTATAGGTTTATTATATTATTTATAAGTAGTAGATTAATTAAATATTTGTGGTAGGTACTTGTTAAAGGGTTGTTTTGTGGTGTAGTTTTTTCCTAGGTAGTAGTTTTCCTTAGGCTATTATTATTATCTAGAGTTGGCTAGTTATTATTATTCTCCTTTTTCTTTATATTATTTAAATAAATAATTATTAATCTTAATTATAAGTTCTGTGTATTAAAGAAAGTTATTAGGTTAGTTAATTTTAATAATTTTATTCTTAATATTATTCTTAAGTCCTTAATAAAATATAAAGATCTTAGTTTCTTTAGTGAAATTAAGTTAAATATTAAATTATTTAAATAAGATAATATATTTCTTAATTAACTTAGTTTATTAAAGTTATGTAAGATTTTATTTAGTTTATTATTTTTTATTAGGGTTTTAGAATAGAGAGTATAAAGTTTCCTTAAATCCCCTGAAATTACTATAAATATTGTGTGTCTTAGTTAAATATTTATTTAGGGTTTTATACTTAAGAAATTCTTCCTAAATTAGTTTAAATTATTTAAGGGCTTAGCCTCTAAAATAAGTAGTTATATATATAACCTTCTTAGTTTTATTAGTAAAGTCTCTATAGTGAAAGTTCTAATAGTTCTTAACTTGAATTAGAAATTCTTTAAGTTATTTTAGAGTATTATTATAAGTAATAGGGGTACTGAGTTTGAGTTTTTATTATTTACTTAAGGGGGTTAAGATAATATTGGCTATAGTGTGGAGAGTTCTAATTTTATTCTAGAGTTCTTTAATATTAGTATAATTATTTTATTCTTGAAGTTAGAGGACTTTATTCTTAAGGTCCAAGATATATTAAGGGCTATTACTAAGCTATTATATTATCTCTTTAAGATTATAGAGCTTAGTAGCTATTTTATTATATATAATCTAGACTTTAGTAATATTAGTATTTCCTTTTTTAACTTTAGCCTAGAGTTAATTATAGGTTTTCTTTTTAAGGCTTATTTTGTTATTTAAGTTAATAATTATTAGGGCTCCCTTAAATTCCTTAGTTAGGTTTATAGGCTACTTAAATAAAGAAGAGGTTCCTAGAGTAAGTAATTTAACAGAGGCGCGGAATAATATTATATCTATTATTATTTAATAGGCATTAATAATTAACTTACTAAATAAGAGTAATTAAAGTATCATAATTAGCTTATTTAATAGTAGGGTTCTACTAATAAAAACTAAGAGTTAATATTAATTAAATAGTACTAAGGCTTATTAAGTAAGATTTTAAAGGGTAGGTAACTCTAGTAATTAATTATAGTTATTTTAAGGTTTTTATAGTATAAGAAGAGGCTAAAAGTATTCTAAGGGATAATTATAAAATTAATTACTAAAGAGCTATAAAAGTATAATCTTAGGGTAAGCCTAAGCCTATATTATATATAAGTCCAAGGTAGGTATTCTTATTATTAATCCTAAATAATTAATTATATACTAGAGGTAATTATGATTAGTTAGCAAGACTAACTAATTACTAAGTACTTCCTTCTATGCCCTACTAATCACTTCTGCTAATCCTATTGGCTAAGGGTTATTTTATTATTATGTGATATGTACTATAGTTCTTCTATTCTGGGCGAGTCCCAAATATTCCCGCGGTCCTGTATACAAAGTGTTATCCTAGCCACCCAGTATCCTTATGGGGGCTTCCTCACTAGTTGTGCCTTATGGGTCGTAATAATAGCCTACTAGGCCTATAGTTTAGTTCTCTATTAATTATTATTATTTTTACTACTAATTAGATTACTATACCTTTATATAATTAGTTAATTATTATTAAATATATAGATAATAATTATTTAGAGTAAAATATATTATCTTAAATATATATAATTAATAACTTTAAAACTTTCTTAGAGCTAGACTTTTATAATTCTTTAATATTTAATTTTATAATTATTTTAATTTACTTTTCTTGGATTTACTTTATATATACTTATATATATTATAAAAAGAATTAGAATTAACTATTTCAAATTACAATTACTTTAAATTATTTATAAATTAAATTATATTAAAATACTTTACTACTTAGTATTATTCTTTAAAAAATATAAGTAACTATCTCCTAAATATTAATAATAGTAGGTATAGTACTCTTGGCTATAACTGTTTTGAATTTAATACTAAATAAATATAGATTTATAAGGATAACAATAAACTATGCCGGTTCCGTAGTCGCCTCAGACATGTATTTCAGAACCTTGCAGCCAATGGGATGCGCGGTGGCGTGGTTGCCACCGCACAGTCTACTCGTTTTCGTGGTGACAGAGGCATAGGCAACTGCACCAACTCGCAGTTCCAGATCCGCCACATCATGGTCGATGGCATGGTGGGAACAACCAAATCAGCTCCAGTCGCGAGCTTGTGCTGCAGCTGCTTCGTACCTCCGGGGGAACGCCGAGAAACCCCAGGGCTTCGGATGGAATGCACTAGCACGCCCTGCGTCGGAGGCAGTTCTACCGGGGAGTGCTACGGTAGCCAGATTAAGACATGTGCACCTAGGACGTAGAGGGACGGACATGTCCGCTCGCCTTAATCAAATAGACAATCTAGTGCTCTTTCCGGCTCATCCGAATGACCACTCGCATGTCTACTGATGAAACAACTTGTTCCAACTCTGCAGCCAGCAGTACTGGATCATATTCGCATGCTGAAGTAATCTACTGTTTCTCTTGGAGTTGGCTATAGCTAGTAAAAATATGAATAAGAGAGAATACTCAAAGTCTCTTTGATAAGCTTTGGGGATCCCATCGAATACTAAATAATGCCAAACAATCTGCCCCATAATAGTGCGCACATGTACTAGTTATTGTTTATTTAATTGGCGCAAGACTGGTTAGTACAGCGAATGATTCGATGGGACACATCTATAGTGCTAAGACTCCAGTCACTTTCACGAGGTTAAAGAACCATGAGGGACGTAGCTACTACCTATCTGTGATGCGAACTTTGCACAATCTTCGCAACTTCTTCTGACAGTTTATTTCATTATGTCTTGCTTACTACTTGTATTTCCGCGTCCAACCTCATGCTTCTCTTCCGTACAGTCGTTGCTGCCATGAAGTCGACCATTTCTCGTATTCAGTGAATCTTTCTTCCGATGGCCGCTGAGCTTCACAGACTGGAGCCAATTAGAGAGCAAAAGACGGGAGCGATTGCTTGGCGTGGATCAGAAGGGGAGATCAAGCTTGCGATAGTTGCGGCCCGCGATGCCACAAGCCACGAGTCAGCTAATCGTCGCGCCCACTCACCCCCGAAATTTGTCAGGCCATGCTTCACTGAACACGACCACTCTGAGCTTGGCACTTATCTCAGCTTTCAAGTAACCGCGTCGACCGGTTTGGACGAACTGACTCGCGCTCGGACTCCGAATGGGGTCAATTGCGAGATTCTTTGTCCACCACGAATGGTGTGGCTCAAGCTTCCCTAGTCGACGGGAGTCGGGATTGCGAACCTTTTTCACGACAACCTCGTAAGGCTGACTGTTGGAGGGAACCACGCCAATTCCAGGTTAGGGCATTGACCTCGAAGCCGACTTGAGCTTCCCGCATCCCGCACGCTTCTTTTTTTCCGTATGTAATGGCTTGTATTCGGAACCAAAATAAAGCCACAGAGACATCAAGCCATTTCTAAATTCTGGCTCAATTCACTAAAGAAATGGCTTGGACAAAAGTATGAAACGTATCAAAACACACCACCACGCCGCTCCATATATCACGCTGCTCTAGCCACTTGAGGTAGTAGCTCATAATAATGGACACGCTTACAAGTGGGCGAACAAATGGACTGCGGTTTTTCGGCGGTCGCCATACAAAACCGGCAGTTATCTATGCCACCTGGGGAGCTTACAAGCGTTAACCAGAAGTGACTGATGATAGCCACATCATACAACTCACACCAAGTGACCACACAGCTGAACATGAATGTCTCGCCCTCGCCTGGCTCCTTACAATTCAATCAACTTGGTATTGTTTGAAGACCGGCAATCAGTGGAAAAAGGAGAGTTCCATCAATTAACTGCCGACCTCACCGCCACCATCGGCTTCGAATGGGGGTTGGCGCATGCCAAGACACTGGATTCTGGTAATTCTTTTTTTCTTGGCCAATGCCCCTCACATCTTCAGTGAGACTTGGCAAGGGTCGGGGTGTAGTAAGATGGTCGCCTGCATAGTCTCAACTCGCATACTCGACTCAAAATTCTTGGCATCGTCCGTCCAATTTCGCGGGCCGTCATCTGTGGACGGCTTTTACTGTCGCCGCTCTGCCCCATCCCTAATGTGGAGTGCAGGACCGAACCATCACCCGAACCAATGATCTACCGAGACATGCCCTGGGGCCGTCGCATTCATACCATTTCACTACCTCACGCGCGAAATGCCAGACAACATACGTACAATGATATCAGACATTCCCACTCAGCCACCTGTCACTTGCGGACCTGCAGCTAGATGACCACACATGGACTGTTTCCATATAGAGAATCTACCCAGTTGATACTAAACTTAACTACTTTATTAAAGTAATTTACTAGTATACTAATATACTTATATGAAGAATTTATGTAGGGGCCTAGTTACTTAAGATTTAAATTAATATATAAGAAAGTATTATAATTCCTTATAAATATTTTCTATATTAATTAATAAGTATTTATAAATAGTTATGTTTTAAAATTAAAGATTACTTTATAATACCTTTCTTTATAAATAAAATAATTATAAACAAGTATATATATTTTATAATTAGAATACTAATCTTTAATTATTTACTAAATACTATAAAGAATAAGTCTTTATAATCCTAAAAGTAAGTAAATATTATTCTTTTATAGTAATAGAAAGTATTTATTATAGTTAATAGTTATATTTATACTTATAATATAATTAAATTATAAAGTCTTTAAAAAGTTTAAATAGTATATTAAACTATAGAATTAAGTTAGTAAGACTATAAATATATATAAAAGTAGTAAATAATATATACTTAACTTTTATAAGATAATAATATAAAGGGCTAGGCCTAGGCTTATTTAGCCTAAAGAGTATATAAGATACTATTTATTTAAAACTAAGAAGGGAAAAGGGAAGTTTCCCACAATAGATAAAAAGTCTATATATAAGGGGCCTAGTAGGGGCCCACTAGAGGAGCACTAGGTGGGGACTAGGTGAGTAAGTATGGGCAAAGCCCGGGCTAATATTATCTAGGTATAGCCCATAATATTACCCCCCTCCCCCCTCTCCTATCCTAGGGGGGGTAATTACTAGGTTATTATTATTTAATATAATATCCCTATACCTCTCCTTAAACTACTCTAGGGCTACTATTTCTACTATTATAGTTACTAGTTCCTATATTAGGTCTATATACTTAACTTACTTTATAAAGGCCTCTCTCTATTACTCTCTACTTACTTAGTAGAACCTCACTATTAAAATATTCTTAATCTCCTATTTAATTTTATTATTATTATTTATAATAAGAGGTAATTATATATTTATTATAACTTACTTAAATAGGGGGTTATTAGTAGCCCTTTAAAGGAAGTTTATATAAAACTTTAAGTATATAAAGCCTAGTATATTAAATTCTACTATAAGGGGGAATATTACCTATATTACCTTATATTTATAATATAATTAAAAGAATTTCTTACTTAATTATAAGGGCTTATAATTAATTATATTTAATTATACTTTATTACCTACTTAGTACCTCTTTACTAATAATTACTTCTTATTAGCCTAATTCTTAGTTCTTTATTATATAAATATTATCTCTATATAAATAAACTTTATAATTAATTTAATTTAATTAACTAATTACTAAACTATTATCTCCCTACTAGAGAGTACTCTAATAACCTCCTCTATTACTAGAATTAAGTTAATATAATATTTATACTCTATAAAAAAAAGTATTATTTTAATAAAATTATACTATTAATTATAGAGTATTAATTAAATAATAAGTAATAGGTCCCCCTAATTATTCTAGGATTAATAAATAAAAGCTCTTAATATAACTTAAATCTCCTAGTTATACTACTCTATATTACTATTTATTTATAAGTAGTACCTAGTACTTAGTAAGTAGGTTATACTTATTAGTCTATAGAACTCCTTCTAGAAGTAACTTATTTAGTTTAACCCCCTATTATTAATAATAAATTATAATATTCTATAAAAGTAATAATAATAAATAAGGAACTACTAAATATAAGTTTTAGCCTTTATTATATTTATCTCCTTTAAAGTTAGGGACTTACTTAAGTAGTCTATAATAACCTATAAATAGTAACTCTTCCTCCCCTTTATTAGAGAAAAATTAGTAATAAAGTTTATAGAGAGGTTAGAATATAATTAATTAGGTATTAGGAGGGACTTTAGAAAACCCCTCTTAATCTACCTTTAAATATAAACCCCTTTATATATATTATAATTTCTTATAAACTACTATATTATTTAGAATTACCTTAATTAATAAAACCTCCTACTTATAATCTCTAGAGTACTATTCCTCCCTAAGTAACTTATAATACTAGAGTTATAGAATTCCTATACTAGCTTTATTCTAAACTTATTTAGGGGGTAATCTATATTATTATTACTAGGAACCTATAGTCTCCCCTAAAGTACTAGCCTACCTAGAGTATTTATCTTATACTCTATAATCTATACTTTAAAGTAGAGGTCTAATAGGAAACTATAATCCCCCTAGTAAATAACTATATAAACTTACTAGTACTAAGTATTCTTTCTTATAATATAATCCTAGAATTCCTAGAAATTAAACCTATTATTAAAAATCTAAGTACTATTAACTTCTATATAGCCTACCTAGGGCCCACTAAGTTAAATACTATTAAGAATAACCTAAATTACCTACCCCTATTATTAATTATTATTCTAGCCCTTAGGGGTATTCTACTCCTAATATAAGAGGGTATTAGAAACTACTACTTAGGTACTAAATTAATACTTAAAGTAGAAGTTATACTTAATTAACTCCTTAGCTTATTAGCTCTACCTTTTTATAAAGTATTATTTCTTTATAAAGTACTTAAAACCCTTATAATTTATAAGTACCTTAAATCTCCTAATACTCCCTAACTCTACTCTCTATACTCTTAAATAAAATAATACTATTAAAAATTCCTTATTATAAATAAAATAGTTATACTTAGTAGGGGAGAGATATTATAAATAGAAGGCTACTAAGTACCTAGTACCTCACTTATCTTCCTAAGTTAATATACCTCTTAGTATAAAGTTAGAGTAGTCCATTTCTACTATTATTAAAGTATTTAGGTCAAACCAGTAGAATACTAATTCCATTATAAAGAGCTACTTTAGTTCCTAGAATACTTACTACTACTCTAATACTTACCTAAAAAGAGTATTCTTTTTTATTAACTTTATTAATAACTCTATAATTATACTATACTAAAGTATAAAAACCTTATAATAGTTAATAAACCTAAGAAAACTTTAAACCCCCTTAAATGTTACTAGGGGGAGTTAACTAGTAATTACAACTAACTTCTTAGAATTATAGGAAATACCCTTTCCCATAATTACTATAAAGCCTATATACTTAACTTTAATAATAAAGAATTTATACTTCTTAGGGTCTAATTATAACTTAATAACTAAAAAATAACTAAGTACCTAATAAACCTTATCCTTATAATTACTCTAGAACCTATTAAAGTAAATTAGAATATTATTTATATAAACTATAATAAAGTTATTTAGAAATTAATAAAAATAAGTATTAATATATTATTAGAAAATAATAAGTACCCTAATAAGGCTAAAGAGGTAAATTACCCATTTAAATAACCTATACCTTATTCAAAAGATTATCTTTTCCTAATTAACTTTATTAATCCTAATCTTATAAAAAACTATAACTATATTAAATTTAATATACTATTTTATAGTAACTACCCTCTAGAGAGTCTCTAAAATTAAGAGTAATAAATATTAATTTTTCTTAGTAATAGTATTTAAAACCTAATAATCCATATAAAAATAAATCCCTCCTCCTAGTTTCCTAATAAAGAGTACTAGGGCCCCTATAATAGAACTACTAGCTTTAATAAAGCCCTTATTCAGTAGGTCCTCCAAAGTCTTCTTTAGTATAAGAAGCTCCTCTCTTAATATATTATATAATAGTCCCTAGGAGAGCTCTAGTATATAGCCCTTCTTATTTAGAATTAAGGGGATTTTATAATTTATACTAAAATAAATAGAGGGTAATTAATAAGTTATATTAAATTAAAATAAATTAGGGAACTCCTTAAGAATATATATTAATATATAATCCCTAGGATTAATAGGCTTCTTTAGTACTAGGGCCTTCTTAATATTCTTTAAACTTATAAATATTACTTAATAAGTAATAAGTACCTCCTTACTAGCCTTAACTATATACTAGTATAGGAAGGTAAAGGAGTTCACCCCTAGTAAGTAGGCTAATTAGATCTCTTAAAGACTTATAAATTCCTCCTAGTACTCTAAATAAACTATTACACCTATTTTCCTATAAGTTATTTATTAGGCCCTAGTATTATAAACTATTTAGTTATTCTCTATTTAAGGCTTACTAAAATATAAAAGGGAATAGAGGCCTTTAACTACATAAGTATAAACCTTCTATATATACCTATTAACCTCTAGAATTAAAATAGTAATCCCCTAAGTATTATTAAATAATAATTTAATAATATACCCCCTTATCTTCCTCTTCCTTTTATTAATAAGTAGTAAATAAAGTCTCTTTATAAGGGAAATATTAATAATAGTATATATATTATAACTAATATTAACTAGTATATAAATAGTATAGCCTCTATTAATTCTTATTTAAATAGTAGTTAACTACTAATTACTCTTTTATTCTTACTTTTATTACTCCCTCTATTCTTAAACTTCTACTTAAATTAACCCTAATATTTAATTTTATATTAAAATTACTTTTTTCCTAACTCCTTATTACTTAAGAAATTATTATTACTCCTTAGGTTTTTATTTATATTACCTATAAATAATTTAATTTTTAAAACTCTTATAGAGATATTCTTCTTCTAATTTAAATAGTTCTACTAAATATAGTCTACCTTACTATAATTATAATATTTATAGGGGTCTTTTTAATACTTTAAATTATTATTAATAGAAAAGAGGGACCCTATAAAGCCCTAGTAATTATATTACTTAACTATAAAGCTAGTTATTATAATATCCCTATTAGTATTATAGTTAATAATTCTATAATAGAGTACTAAGTAATAATTAATTAGTCTCTTTATATATTTAAACTTTTATATAATATTCTAAACCTTTATAAATTATTCACTATACTTTATAGGGAGCTCTATAGTAATTAAGAACTCCTTTAAATAAAGTACTAAGGTAGCTTCTAAGAGAGAGATCTAAATTATATTTAGTTAATTATATTTACTAGTCTCTACTAAGGTCTTTTTAAAGTAGAGAAGAAAAGTAATAAGTCTCTTATTATCCTTTTACTAAAGCCCTTATAATTAAGCCACTATTTAGAATTAGTTATTTAAATTTAAGTATATTTAATTTAAGTATACTATAAATACTTCTAGATTATAAGTACTACTTAGACCCCCTATTATATAAAAAATTTTAACTACTTATTAAGAACTAATATTTAAATAAGTATTAATTAAATATTAATATTTAAGGTTATTATTATAGAAGTATTTATTAATTTTAAACTTAGTTTTTATTTATTAAGCCTAAATTTAATATTCCCTTTACTTACTTAAGAACTTTAATAAAAGAGGTAAGGGCTTTTAATAATAAGTAATTACTAAGGGGGAAGTAAAGTATTCAATTACTTATATAATAGGAGTTATAACTAGTATTAAGGCTAGGGTATTCTCTATTATAGGGAGAGTAGTAAATATAAGTACCTAAGGAGATACTAGGTAACTTACTAAGGTAATAATATCCCTTTTTACTAACTTATTTATTAGCTCTATAATTCTCTAGTAGAGAGAATTAATAAAATATTTTAACTACTACTAAAGTAATTTATTTATAAGAGAGCCTCTTATAGGGATCTTATAAGGGGTATTAATTCCCTCTATTATATTATTTATTATATTATTTAATAGCTCTTATTTATTCTAGGAGCCTAACTTACTAATTAAGTAATTCACTAATAGGGAGCTATACTTAACCCTATTATTATTTATATAATAAATAAGAACTAAGTTCTAAATATATAAAGGGCTGGGCCTAGGCTTATTTAGCTTAAAAAGTATATAAAATACTATTTATTTAGAACTAAGGAGGGAAAAGGGAAGTTTCCCACAATGGATAAAAAGTCTACACATAAGGGGCCCAGTAGGGGCCCACTAGAGGAGCACTAGGTAGGGACCAGGTAAGTAAGTACAGGCAAAGCCCGGGCTAATATTATTCAAGTATAGCCTATAATAAATAAATACTTAAGTAATTTATAAGTTTTATTAAGTTACTATTAAATTATATTATATAAACTAAAGTATAATTATATAATAATAGTTATACTTAATATACTAATATATAAATCTAATTATTAGGCTATTAAATAGTTACCTATCTTATATAATTCCAATTACGAGATCCGTAAGCAGTAGCTTAACCAATAGTAACAAGCCATTATGTAAACCTTCTCTTGAAGACTTGGCGCTTATTGGGGATGGAGCCCGGAGTAACGACGGGAGGTCCAGACCGTCGAATTAGAGAACGGTGACACCCTTCACCAATCATACCATGCACGCTTGGGAGTCTCCGAATGTCAGAGCCGGGCTCTTCGAGAATCGAGAGCCCTTTTCCGGCCGTATCCACCTACAACAATACACTCCAAGATCAAGACCATTAGGAAGGGGGCTGTGATCAGGGGATGCCCCCTTCTCCTTTAAGGTCTTGGGTAGATTGTTTGCCAAGCCATCGGAGTATTGAGAATGTGGCGATGATCTGCCTCCATTAGAAGATCATTACCCTTTTTGAAGCGGACACTCACTGTTTCTGCCCGCCACGTGAGAGTTTAGTCGAGAGCCCCAAGGTATTACAGTCGCCCAACCTACTAGGTATACCTATCTAAGAAACACTTAAAATAGGTACTAAGTAAATAGAATAGAACTATAATACATAGAGTATTTAAGATATTTAGAGTTTATATAAAATAAAATAAAAATATAAAGGTTATATAGTAATAAAAAGAAGATAAAAATAATGAATTAATTTAAGTTTATAGAATATATTATAAATTATTAAGATAATATTATTTAGAACCTATAAGCTATTTATAGAGTATAATTAGCCTTACTTTTAAGCTTAACCTTTATAATTCTTTTATAATTAACTTATAATTCTTTTATATACTATTTAGTATTATTTCATACTATATTAATAAGAGGTTAAGGATTAAGTAGATATTATAATAGTAAGAACTTTATATTAGAGTTTAAATAATTCTTATATTATATTTTACCTTTTATAATATTCTCTTAAAATATTCTCTTTTTATATAAAAGAAAGTAAGTATATATTATTAAAGTAAAAGTATTAAGTAAATAAAAATATATAATTATTAGCTTACTTATAATTAGTTATAGTCCTAGGATACTAGATATTATTTAACTTTACTAGACTCCTTTAAGGGTATCTTTTCTCAAAGGTGAATGCTAAACCATAGTATAGTGGAGAGCAAGCGTTGAACATTGGCATAGATGAACTTGGCTATCCAGCAATTCTCTCCACCTATCAACAAGTTGCAGACGTCCTTTTGACTACCGCTGCAAGGTCAAGGTCAAGGTCTCAGGAAATTAGTGACCTGGGGAATCGGCACATGAGAAGCAAGGGTCTTTCTGTTACGGGAGAAAGAACCGTGGCAAGTTGCAACCACCCACGCCTTCGGGCGAGGGACCCGGTAGAGCTCCCGGTCGATCATGTTCTGGAGGCCAGCGGTTTCTCTGCGTTTGCTAATTCCACCAAGGAAAATGCTGCGTACCAAGAGTCTTGTCTTGCTGTCCTGCGGAGCAAGGCCATCATGCGGTCAGTCACCTTGACAACACAACTTTGACGATCAAGTTGAAACTCCTTTACCGCCGTAGTTTCTCAGATATCAGCTTTGTGAGGTTATCGCAATATACAGAGGCAGGGCGAGTATAAAGACTTGCAGAATCCCGCCTCCTTCTGGCCTCTTGTCTGCTATCTGCACTACCCTCAGTCAGACAATCATCTTAGCTACTTCGATCTCGGCACATTCATTCAGTATTTTCAACTCTCAAATCCTTCAAGATGCAGACCAAGATTCTTGTTCCCGCCATGCTGGCCAGCTTTGCCGCGGCTCAAACCCTCAACATCCCCACCCGCAGCGGCTCCATCGTCTCCCTCTCTGCCCCCAGTGTTATCTCTGGCTCCAAGGACATGGGCAACAAGGAGTTCGACCGTGGTCGTGCTTGTGACACCGACGCCGACACTGGCAGCGACTCCGCCGTCTTCATTCTCGAGAACGGTGCCACGCTGAGCAACGTCATCATTGGTGCCAACCAGCTCGAGGGTGTCCACTGCAAGGGCGCCTGCACTCTGAAGAACGTCTGGTTCCGTGATGTCTGCGAAGGTACGTCTGAACCCTCCAAGTCACAACGTTCTCGAAGCAAGCAGTATACTGATTCGGATGACAGATGCCATCTCTGCTCTCGGCAATGGCAACGTCCTCATCCAAGGAGGTGGCGCCCAGAACGCCGCCGACAAGGTTGTCCAGCACAACGGCCGCGGCACCGTCACCATCGATGGCTTCACCGTCGTCAGCGCCGGCAAGCTCTACCGCGGCTGCGGTGACTGCACCAACAACGGCGGTCCCCGCAACGTTGTAATCAAGAATGTCAAGGCCAAGAGCGTCAAGGAGCTCGTCGGCATCAACTCGAACTACGGTGACGTTGCCACCATCTCTAGCACTTGCGGCTCCAGTGTCTCCAAGGTCTGCCAGGAGTACAAGGGTGTCAGCAAGGGATCTGGCGAGAGCAGCAAGGTCAGCACCACCGCCAACTGCAAGGGCCAGACCTCTTTGTCTGCCTGCTAAGCAGTTGTTCTCTGCCTTGCTTTGCCTTTCTGCACCACTCTTGTTTCGGGGAAATACCCCAACAAGAGTGTGTTTACTTTTCATCATGGTCAAGCGGGCTCGGGATTCTTGACTAGATGCCTTTCCCTGTATATAGTAGCTTCGGCCCCAGGGGCTTAAACATACTACTGCATCGATAATTTGTCGATCACCACTTTCGTCTAGCTTTGATATCTCAGGATTACGTGACTGCGCTCATCACAAGTTATTTTGAATCGGAAACATGGAGATGGACCAGAACTCTCGCTCCGTTTGCTAACAATGCAACCAGCGTGCACTCTAGATGGGGCGGTGAAATGTGATCCAGCGTGGAGAAAACTGGATTTCTTTTGCTGGAGACGAGCTTACATTCGCGGAGATCTGATCGAAGTCCAGTGAGGCTCAGAGATGATCGGAGACGGATGCTTCCTCTTTGCCCACATTTAGACTCGTAAGTCGACGTCAGTGGAAATCCACGATATATGTCGCATCGCGGCCTCACATGACATTGCATTTACGCAAATTTGCCATCACCTCGGTATCATCTCATTGAGTCTCGTCAGCCATCACAGCACAATTGATTATTTCAACCGCCCAAACTGACATCCTGCCAGCAACTTATTCTCATTCGACATTACAACCCAAAGAACCAAATCTTCGCGACTTGTTAGACTTTGCGCCAATCAAAACCCACAGGTCTCAGTCGATACACATTATCAAAATGCCTCAGTACACTCCGCAAATCGACGTCTCCAGTAAGAGCCCTTCGCGACCAGCCCAATATCATGACGACGCTAAACTTTTGACAGAGGACCCCTCCAGCAAGCACGAGGCTAAAGATATGATGGCCCAGCAACAGAAGGAGGAAAGAACAGAACACTCCAAGCGTGGCGCAAACACCGACAAGCCCCCTGGTGTTTCCGAATACGTTGCTCGCAAAGAGCACGCGGCCGATGTTCAGTGCTGAGAGATTTATTCAACGATTGAAATGAGGAATGAATGCAATTGCATTTTGGCATGTGAAGGAGGCAAATGAGACGGGTCGATTTTTGAGATAGTAGATCATATGATGTCTACGTTCCTATACGAGTACGATGTGCTCGGGACGGCGTATTCCAGCACGTTCATAAACCCTTTTCTTACTACCTCTTGTGATCTAAGTCGCACTGGATGGAAACATGTATCAAAACAAGACTGTAAATACTGCAGTGTTGATACCACAAGGGTATTGTTTGAATTGGCGAGGCGAATTTGTGCAACCATCCTGGTGCTTTTGTGGGTCGACTTGAAAGAATGTATGCCACAATGTGCTTCGGGAAAATATGAAGAAAATCCCCAATTATTATTCTAATCCGATTTCAGACTTGCGTCCAACAGATATTCCGGAGTCTGGTGTGAATCATTCTCTACGAAAAGACGGTGGAAGACTTAAGTATAGCGATTTGCGGAGTTTGGTTGAAAGAAAGTTAAGAAAGGAGCCATGAGAAGCCGCCCCGGAAACTCTAAGTTACCCAGATCTCAAGCTGCCTCGAAAGTTAACATTTGCCTGCCTATCTCCATTGCCCAGCAATACATTGAGTGCAGTCGATCTCTGGAAGTCTAACAGTCCTTTCTCCATCAACAGTTCTTGAGCGTGGGGTCAGTCTCCGCAACACCACAAGAAGTGCATGATAGGAGATTCCGAGTAAGCCTCCTTCGCGACACATAACCTTGGCTTATGAAACTCGGCCAATAGTTGATTACAAAAACAGGGTGCTATTTCATCCAAGGTTGTGACGGAATACCCTTGTGGCCGCTGGAAGGTGAAATCAAAGCTTCGCGACGGGGGATAACCTCTAGTAGATACCTTTGCCTACAGCAGCCTCACCAGGGACCCACTCTTAGACAGTAAGTAACCAGTCAAGAAGTCAATTCTGATTTTAACCTTCTTTCTCCTCTGGTGTACGGCCGTTTAGGTTTGCGCTGTCTCTCTCTCTCTCTTCTTCCGAATCAGAGATAGGTTCTGGTAGGGCTTTATTATTCTCCCATCCATCCTCGTAGCTTGTTCTCAACTTCCCAAATTCTCCATACCAATCTTCATCCAGGCCTCACTCAGTTCTTCAATCGCTACATCTCATCTCCCTTCATCACTACCGCATCCAAAGATCACTTACAATAATCACTCATACAATATCATCCTCTTTTCCAGACCACATTGTCAGTCACCATGGACGACAATTCGCTTAACCAACCTCAGAGCTTTGCTCGACTCCCTCCGACGGGGAGACATCAGGGGGCCCAAGATTCGCATTACCAGCTGAGTCTCGTCGATAGCGATACGGTTCGCGAGATTTCAGGATTGACGGTAATGTTTGGCCAAGGTGCCGAGGTTCTCTGGGTAGAACCTGGCACTGGATTTTCTCTCCTGAGACTCATTAATCTCGAAGACCTCCCAGGCGGCGCCGGCGCGGACCCCATCACAGCTCTCATCCGCCGCATGGGATGCGACGCCGAAGTGGTGGTAGCTCGTGTCTACCAATATGAAGATGATCCCACGACAATGGCCGATGTTCTTTTCGAGAACCCCCACCTCGCCTCTAAGGTGCGTGATTCCGTTGAGCATGAGAGTAGAAGCCAGGGATGGACGCTTGAGGCACGAGAGTTGCCGATCTACTCCATGTCCGAGGAATCGGAGAGACTTGCGATAACATCAGCTAGCCTTGTTATTCTGCAATGGAGAGTACCGACAGTAGACTTTTGCGTCACAGCCCTAAACGACAACGGTGAAGCGGTCCTTGAGAAGTTAACGACACAGTCCGACTACAATCCGATCAGTATTCTTGGTAACGACATCGAAGCTGAGTTGGACGTAGGCAGACACGGCCGCCGCTGTCTTGTGTTGTACGACGTCACGACCAAAGCACAAGAGAAGGACGTCTACGAGGCTTTGTTCGCCGATCACGAGGAGGATATCAGCAAGGACGTTCGCATCCTGAAGTTGCAACGTAGGACTTGGCCTGGTCTCGTTGAACAACTCGAGACACTCGACGCTATACTCCGTAGCGTAGGCGAGCTCCAGAGCCCTCTCCGGATTCTCGAGGCAGCCCCTCCTTATTCTGCCTACGTTTCGGCTGCTTGCGCCAAATTTGTCGACCCGAGACACGCAGCCATTGCCGCGGAAAAGTTAGGTGCCATGGATATGCCCTTCAACTGGGATACCGGCCTCGACATCCGCCAGGTTTACAAAACCTTGATCCAGATCCCGGCAGCAACATTCAACCAACTACAGTGGAGCGAAGCGGAGCTGAAAGACTACGGTCGTGAGCACGAGTGTATGATTTACGAAATTCCCGACCTCGATCACACGACGATCGAGGTGACGAGCTTTGACAGGAGATCCGCATTGCTCGTCAAGCACAAGGTCGAAGAGCTTGTCGACGCGGTGACCCAGAAGAAGAGCGAGGGCGAAGCCAGCATCCCAGGCGACAACGCCGGCCAAGAAGTCCAAGCAGAAGATTGCGAGTGTGTCACATGCTGCGTCTCGTACCGTGAGCAAGATGTCATTCGCAGCCGCTGTGATCACGTGTACTGCAAAGACTGCTTCACAAACCTCGTCAAGGCGGGCTCATGGGCAACCAAGAACAACATGCTCATCTGCGAAGGCGGCCCTGGCGAGCCCTGCGGTGAGGTCATCGACCCTGAGTACATCTCGTACTAGATCTCTCAGGGTCTCTTTGACGAGATTCTGAAGATAGCCTTTAAGAACCACATCGGCAGACGCGCAGACAAGTTCAAGCCATGCCCGGATCCGGACTGCAATCACTTCTACCGAGTCACGTCGAAGGACTCCGGACCCTGTTCAAGGTGTTGCCCAGGTTGCATGCTCATCAACTGCACAACCTGCCCCAAGGCACACGACGAACGCTTTCCATGCAGCCGAGACACTGGCGAGGACGTCGACCCCGAGTTTGAGGCGGCGAAGCGGGAGCTGGAGGCCAAGAGCTGCCCCCGGTGCGGCGTTGCAATCCAAAAGAGCGAGGGATGCAACAACATGGAATGCGGAATCTGCCACGCGTTCATGTGCTGGGCATGCCCGGAGCCCACTCAGGTGTTCGAGACCAAGAACGACTGCTACGTCCACTTGCTCCAGGAGCACGGCCGTGTGGGCAACGGTCCCGAGTACCTGGCCGTACACCCAGATGGCGCCCCCGTTGCCGATGAGGCAATGCTCGCAGAGCACGAGGAGGCGGAAGCACAGCTCGGAGGGCGCTTGGCCCCAGTTCGAGAGGTGGCCGAGATGGACTGGGAGGCTTTCGCCATGGCCGACGATATGCAGCAAAGGGGTTGGATGCTGGCCGAGGCTTTTGACCTCATCCCGGTCGGGCCAGGCCATTGGGAGGCACGAGACCTCGGCTGGGTCGAAGAGAGGCAAGTCCGCGATATTCGATTCCAATGGGTTCCGGACGCTTTTGATGAGCCAAACGCACGACCCATTTATCAGCCCGGCCCGAATGACCATGGAGAGATCATGGATATCCTGCTCAACGACCAGAATATGTGGATGGTGCCTCAAGGCCGAGACCCGGCCCAGCCGGAGGAGCAGGGAAGAGGATTGGGACATGATGAAGGTGAAGTGGAAATGATGCGGATTGCTGTGTTGATCCGCGTCTATCATAGGGCTTTTGGGCTAAGACTCTAGACCATGGTGAATGGCACACGGGCGAGATTGAGTAGTGAACTGGCTAATCGGGAAGACGATTACTCAATGAGTCGCAGGACGACTAACACGCCGGGTACAATTTCAGTATAATTCAACTGTGAAAAGTAAAATTAAGTTCTATCCCTTTAAATACTATGAGGTATTAGTTGAATCATGCCTATAATACTACCTATTACTTTTTCCTTATACTCATAGTATATACTTTTCTTCTCTTAGAATTATTTTTTAACATACTCCTATTAATTCTAGGGGAGAGTATAATATTACTAGGAGTTCCCCTATAGCTCTCTAATATATATACTACTTCTATAAAGCTCTATATATAGACCTATATATTATAGCCTTATTTCTAGCCCAATAGATTACTCCTACCTTCTATCCCTATAACCACTATATAACACAAATCCAATGCAGCAGGAGGAGACAATACACTAGCAAGTTATATACTTCTATTATAAAATTAACTAGATATGCGAAGCAACGTTTTGCGCAGCTGTTTTCACTTTCAGCGTCCTGACTCCTCAGTGAGCTCAAACAACAAGCCAACAGAATTCTATCGACAAACCAGGTTAATAACAGAAACTGCAATACAAGCAAGACAGTTCTAGACTGACACTAGTCTTCCTGGATTTACATGCACGTTAATTCCTCGGAAGACCCATTGTAGAAATCGCATGGCTGTGGAAACGACCACCAATAATTTCAGCGGACCTCAAACAACCCACATAAGCGGTACACAGATGTTTCTTCATGGTGATGAGGGTATCAAATGGACATGGTGAATCTCAGATGTATTAGTCGCGGTGACAACACAGATTTCACCGTGAAAAAAGAGAAAAAAGCTTACTTAATACCTGTGCCATGTGGCTGGTTATGTACGAAAATACAATGCTTATGACCGATAGTCTGGTTGCTCGGATTTTCCTCATGTCCGACAGATCACGATGAGTTTATGAGGTCAAGGCGGATTGCGAGTGCTCTAAACGTCTTTGATTACATGCAAGTGGCGGCTCCAGCGGCTAGAACGTCATCGTTCTTATGCAAGATATCTGCTCACTTGTTGGATCAGCGGGGATTTGGTCATCGGCAATGTCCTCCAGAGGAAAAGTTTCCCCAGTGGAATGTTTTCCGTTCGGCTGAAGGTTGTCAGATGAGATGGTGACCTCCGGTAAGAGTCGGGCTCGTCTTTTTCTTCCTCCCGCCAGAGCTTTACTGAGAATCGACACAACCATTTAGAGACGTCCGAGGTTCTGGCGGATGCAGCTTGCTGCATCGTTCCCGAAGAACTCTACTTTCGCGGTATTCGTACACCTGTCCACCGGCAAGTCTGAGAACAGCGGCCTGAGTTCTCATTCATGACGACAGTGCACTCGAGAACAACGACAACAAGACGCCCAAACGATCGACTCGCAAGATGGTAATCGCAACGCGAACGAAGAACGACTCAAGCGGGAATGCATCGCCGTTGAAGCGCTCGGTCTATTCCATGTGGCCGTGGCCCGGACCCGTTCCCCGTGTGGCCGCAACACGTAACCGCACAGCCCGCCGCTGCGGCTCAGAGCTGACATACCTTCAGTCCGTGCTCCAGAGGAACGACTCGTCTCATGACGCTGAGCTGCACTGCGCAAAGTTCCATGACACGACCGCCACGACCGGATGGTTAATGCGATTGGATACCGTGATGCTGACCTGAGCGGTGTTCGTTTTTGGGACACGCAGGTTTGCGTATTCACTGATCGAATCTGCTGGTCTCGGCTCGACACTGGAATCGTACCCTGCCTGGGATAGCCTTTCGTCATGGACTCGCGCTCGGCGCCGGCTGGCCTCCTCAGAGGCCTAAGTTCCCGCTCACGAGCTTTCGCTCAGTTGGATTCTCAAACACAGTCGACCGCATTGCGTGGACAACCAGAATGACATCCGATCGGCCAGAACACCAACGGGAAGAGTGAGAATCGCGACGGTCATGTAGCCAGTCACGATCATGAGATGGAGCCTCCACTCGTTCCTTGCTACCCGAGCAACTCGCGACATCCAAGATATAAATCCCTCCAACCATTCTCATGCTAGATTTACTTTGACAGCACATCAACCACACCAACACCTTCAGACCGACAAACATCCTTATCCTCAACATCTCACCTTGAACCTCGAGTAAACAAATCATACAAACGCCACATTCACAGCCATCAAGATGAAGACCTCATTTCTTGCTATTGTCGCCGCTGTCGCCGGCCTCGCTGTCGCAGACAACGTCGACCTTCCCGATTGCGCCAAGGGCTGCTTGAACGACGACCTCCAGAAGACGGGTTGCACACAGGATAACCTCTCCGACTGCTACTGCGGGAAGGCAAACGTCAACAGCCTCGTGACCTGCGTCAGCAACAACTGCAAGGACCAGAACGACTTGCTCAAGGCTGCGCAGGGCGCCCAGAAGGCTTGCCCCAACGGCGCGGGCGGCTTCAACTTCAACAACGGCATCCCAGGCTTCAACAATGGTGGTGGTGGCCAGAACGGCGGAGGCCAGAACGGTGGAGGCCAGAACGGCGGCGGTAGCGGCGGCGGTAGCGGCGGCGGTAACGGCGGCGGTAATGGTGGTGGCAAGGGCGGCGGTGGCAAGGGCAACTGAGTATAACCGATATGCTCTTTGAGTTTCTGGTTGTCGACCACGAGCTGGCTGCATTAGACCGGGTTTAATTCATTGTTTATTATGTGTTTGTGTACTGTGGTTTGGTATGTTATTATTGCGAGACTTCGCTAGTTGAGATATTTCATTGCGGGTGTTAATTTCAATGCCAATACGTTTACTTAGCATCATCGTAGACTCAGTAATGAACGTTGATGTTTATCGGTGTGCAATTTTCTAATGGGTCGGTCGGAATTAAATATGAGACGCCTACCTAACCGTCTGTATATCATTTAATACCTTACCCATGTGTCTGACCCTGTCAAAAGTGGTTGCATGTTCATTAGCGAGAGGGTCATTCAATCTTAGCGCCATCGACTTAGATGGAGCCGCCGATAAACGGAGTTGGACTCCGTCACTTGAACCCCACCATTCGGCTGAATCTGCCGCATCTTAACTACATCCAATGCCAACCAGGTAGACGGAGGTCATCGCCGAACGTCGCCGAAAGCCTCGAAAACGTCCCGGATACACGATATTCTCCATCGAGGTCAGATTCCGCGCTCTGCGATTCATTAGCATCTCACGCGTTTTGAGCGGAAGAGCCAACGACAGTCTCCGTGGATCATCCCACAAAGAAAGCCAAAATGAGTTCGGCCGAAAGAACATTGGTTGTAGGGGTGGATGTCGGAGGTGAGCGAAACACGAGGCTACCGGGGCTGGATCGCAACAGTCTCTGCCTCCGAAACTGACCGAGAGGGTACTTGCAGGTACCAACACCGACAGTGTCTTGCTGGATGTTTCCAAGACCAGCTCCGAGGCTGTTGTCGCTTCTCACAAAGCCCCAACCACCTCCAACGTGACTCTGTCCGTCCATGCAACCCTCATGGCTCTGTTGGACAAGTCCAGCGTCGACGCGACCGACATCACCGCTCTTGCTATCGGCACAACACATTTCCTGAATGCCATTGTAGAGAGGGACACCTCTCGTGTGGAGAAGATTGCAGTCCTTCGCTTGGCTTCTCATCATTTCTCCGCCGGGACGCCACCGTTTGCCGACTGGCCGAAAGCCTTGAAGCAAATCATCAATGGCCACTCGGCCATCATCCCGGGAGGATGCAACATTGACGGCACACTCATCGGCCCAATCAACGAGGCTGCCATCAGAGAACAAGCGGCCGTCATCAAGTCAAAGGGGCTGAAGAACGTCGCAATCATCGGGATCGGTTGCTCAACGGACAAAGACCACCACCAGGAGGACGAGGTTTCCCAAATTCTTCGCAGTGAGCTAGGCGAAGACGTCAACATCGTCCTATCCCACAACATCGCTGGTCCCGGTCTCCTCGCCCGCGAGAATGCGACGATTCTCAACGCCTCCATCCTCAACTTCGCGCAACGCACTATCAGGGCCTTCATTGGAGCGATGCGCCGCATCGGCCTCCAGTGCCCGCTGTACCTGACTTCCAACTCCGGACACCTGCTGCCTTTTTCCGAAGCGATGCGGGCTCCGATTCGAATCTTCTCTTCCGGAGCCACCAACTCTATCCGCGGTGCTGCCTTCCTGTCGAGCGACGACATAGATCAGTCTGGCAGCATCGTTGTTGACATTGGCGGTACAACGTCCGACGTCGGCTACCTGTTGAAGAACGGATACCCTCGACTATCCAAGAGCTACACCGAGTTGGCTGGTGTCAAAGTTAATCTGGAGATGCCTTCTGTTGAGAGCATCGGTCTTGGCGGAGGCTCGATCCTGCACGTCTACGAAGATGGTTCTGTCGCTGTGGGGCCGGACAGCGTCGGCCATGACCTTGTAACCAAAGCGCTCTGCTTTGGAGGCAGCGTAGCGACTGCGACTGATCTTTCTGTTTCGTCCGGCACAGCAATCGGCAATACTCCCGTGTCCTTGTCAGACGAGGTTGTTGAGAAAGGCAAGGCGCGCGTCAGGAAGATGCTCGAGTCGGCCATTGACCGCGCCAAGCTCTCGCCCGATCCATGCATGGTCATTCTCGTTGGCGGCGGCTCGGTCCTATGTCCTACAGAGCTTGCTGGAGTCAGCAAAGTTGTTCTGCCTGAGCACGCTGGTGTTGCGAACGCCATTGGGGCCGCCATCGCCAAGATCTACGGCACGGCCGAGACGATAGTCCATGGATCAGATATACAGGGAGGAATTGCGGACGTGAAGGCAAGAGCTATCGAGAATGCCGCGGCTAAGGGCGGAGACGCAAGTTCTGTCACGGTTCTTCACGAAGAGGTTGCCGGAGTGCCGTACGTTGAGAACCAGACTTCCATCAAGATCGAGGTGGCGCTCCCTGCGGATCACCAAAGGGTGTACTCAGAGATGACCAAGACAGCTGCTCCTGACCAGCTGGTTGACGAGGAAATGTTTGAAGAGACCAAGAAGCACGAAAAGGTAGACGTCAACGGCGCGGGCGAAGATGAGGTCGTTGATCTCAAGAATTACCGACCTCAGGTCGAGGCCAGCGGGCTGTGGACGCTATCCGAGACTGACCTCAGATTCTTGTCCATAGGCTGTTACATCCTAGGCTGCGGAGGAGGCGGCTCTCCTTATGCACCGTATCTGGAGTTGAAGCAGCTTTTGGCGGAGGGCGAGGCGGTGAAGATCATCCGCATCGAGGATCTGAAGGATGACGAGATGATGCCGCCCGTTGCCAGCGTTGGCACACCGGCAGTCAGCATTGAGCGCCCTGGGGGCCACGGGGTGTGGCACGCGATGCAGGAAATGGAGAGAGAGACGAAGACCAAGTTCGAAAGGTTGATCGCCACCGAGATCGGCGGAGCCAACGGCGTTGCTACGCTGATCTGGGGCAGCTCGAGATACTACGGCATTCCCACCGTGGATGGTGACATGATGGGTTAGTTTTCCTCCGCACCCGTCTCCGCCTCTTCGTACTGATTCGACCGTGGCAGGCCGGGCTTACCCCCAATTCGAAATGGTTTCCCAGTACATCCACGCCGAGTCCGTCAACGAGCTGCTTCCCGTCACACTCTGCAGCGGAACGGGCCACAACGTCGTCATACCCGCCACCCAGTCAGACGAGACCTCGGCCGGCATTGCGATCCGCGATGCTTGCGTTGCCATGGGCTCGGCTGCCGGTGCTGCCGGGCGGCCCATCCCGGGAAAACTGATGCGCGAGGTCGGCATTCCCAACACTTACTCGTTGGCGTGGCGTCTGGGACGCGCCGTCGCGCTAGCGCAACAGGCCGGTGCCGTCTCGACGGTGACAGAGGATCTGATCGCGGCTGCCGGTGGGCCAGGTAGCGCAAAGGTGCTGTTTCAGGGCAAGATCCGCGGTGTTGAGAGCACCCTGACGACGACGGCGCATAGCTTGGGCAAGGTCACGGTCGAGAGGCTCAGCGAGAGCGAGATGGAGACCGATACGGACAGAATTGGCGAAGGTCTCAAGGAGGTCGCGATCCCGTTCATGAACGAGAACCTTGGTGTTTTGGGCAAGCTCGAAGACGGTACCGAGAAGGTGAGTGCTGGTCTAGCTCGATGCATTACGGACCATGCTAACCATCCCACAGGTCCTTGCCACCGTTCCAGATCTTATCTTCCTTCTGGACACCTCTACTGGCGAGGCTATCGGCGTCCAAGAGTACAGATACGGACTGAAGGTGGCTGTCATGATTATGGCTGGACATCCGCTCTGGGCAACGGAGCGGGCGCTTGAGATCGCTGGCCCCAAGGTGTTCGGCTTGCCTCACGACTACAAGTCTGAGCTGAGCTACACAAAGCCTGTCAGTGTCATCGACGAATTCCGCCCAAAGGCATAGGTGGAATCGAGCTCAATCACAACCTTGGAGAGATGAACTGGAGGCAACTTGTGCAGAAACTCGCTTTAAGCCAACTCTATCGTCAGATACCCGCAGATTGTATGCCCAAAATGCTATGGCATCGGTGGCCGAGCCAACCAGTCTTACTCAGATACAGCGTCAAAGAAATTCAATCCCGCCCCAGACAGGAAGTTATCTCCCATGATCACCCAGTAGGCAGCCTCCATATCGAGAACAGTCAATGGCTACCATACGTGCTGTTCCGGACCTTCCAAATCAGCCCCTTGCGCTGCAATCTCCAAGTTTCGTGCTGATGTCCCCTCTGGAGTGATGAGCCTAGGATCAATTGTGATCTTATTTGGGGCGCATATTGTCTCCGTGAGTGACGCGGCCCTCACTGAGGTTGCCTCTCGAACAATAGGCAGTTCTGAGGTTCATTAAGGTACGGAAAAGTTTACCTCCAAGTATGTTTAGGAAAATGCGCGTGCTGTGATAAAGTGTGCTACGGTGCAGCAAGCCGTCGTTTCTCCACCGTCTACGTTGTAATAACAGGATCAGCCCAAACACACTGCAAAATAGCCACGCTGGGCTGCAGGTGATCCTGGTTCGTTTACCATTTTTTACCATCTCATATTAGTGGGCAGTGCCCAGTAACCCACTGGCTACAAAGCCACGGCCGGGTGGAAGACCGACCTAAGGAGCCCGGCGCCGCCTCCGGCCTTGGACACCCTCGTATAAGAGGCCATCCTCTGCCCCTCGCCCCTTCGGGTCAGCATGGCCAAGGCTCCGTAACTTCGAAGAATCAAGTCACTTCACGCACCGGGCCCCCAAGATGAGCAGGCGGTCGCCTTCCACTTCCCCTTCAAATAAGGCCCTGCAAGGTAGCTCATGTGACAACTCTACATTCTAATGACCGTAAACCCGAACCAAAATATTGGTCTACCACTATATTACCGCTAGCCCTCTCATTTAGCCGGCAACATTGGATGCAAACTTCCCAGAGTCGACGGGCAGTATACAGCTCGAGGGGCTTTAGTAGCCAGACCAGCCAAACCAGCACGTGAGCCCTGAAGGAAAACGACCAACACTCGTCAGGTCGGAGTTCTATGCACGCCGAGAGCTTCACAAACTCACCCGACCGCCTTGCGACCTTCCCCCGTCGACGGCCTCCAGCCAGGCCTCCGCGGCGTCCGCAACATCCTACACCTCCCGCACGGTCTGTTGACTCGGGTCGATTAGGGCGTCAACCTTTGCCCGCAACTGAGGAGCTATCATATTCCGGAGTTGTTGCAGAGCCGATGGATTCGCACGCAGAAATTCGACGTCGCTCTGAGGGATGCTGATGCCTTGTCGAAGCCGACCCCTGACGAACTGGAGTCTCGTATCAGGGTCAGATCCCGCCACCACGATTCTCCTCGGCTGTTGGATTTGTTCTGGTACGAATGAGTACTTCTTGAGCTCCGCCTGAATGGCAGGAGAAGGGGGCTGAGCGATGGTCTCACTTGTATCACATCAGTGACGCGAAAGGTGTCGTTCGGGCCGTCGCAACTCACAAGGATTCCCCTGTCCATCTGTACCAGAAAAACCGAGGTTCGCCTGACGTGCCGTGATCGAGGAGGAAGAAGCAGCGTTGGCCATGGCAGCCAAAGTTGGCGCGGCGGGAGTGCCATCGGTCCGTCGCTGGATTGAAATCCCTGTCCCACATTTTCTGACATATGGCGTTCTTCAAACGCCTCAACTTGTCATGGTAATCGCTGCCAGGGACGAGATGGGTTTTTGTTTGTATGAGAACGCGAACTGAGAGTGACTCCATGCTTGTCGCAAGAACCACTTTCAGGGGAAAACGTTGAGGCTGGGGACCTTAAGTAAGTGGCCCGTCGCGTTCTGACTAATCATCCATCTGACTCATCCATCTCATCCTTATTGGCGGTTCCGCTAGGATTCATATCCATGCTTAATTTTCTGCTTAAAAGTAAGTTAAAATACTAAATAATATTAAGACTATTCTAATAATTACTTTCTCTAGTACTATACTATAATAATATATATCTGCTTAAGGCTATAGAACCATGATTAAGGCTATAAGGATTACATAGGCAACCGGTATAAAGCTGTTACTGAACGATCCACTAATAGCACTACTAAGCTTAGGATTGCTGGGCGCGGTTTTACCAAAGTCCTTCGTAGCCGCCGGCTCAGACTCATTGTGAGCCTTGTAAGTAGCGCGGATATCGGCTTGAAGCTGTTTGATAGACTCCTTTCCGCGGAATGAGTCCCATTGGTGGTCCAAAACGCCTAGTGGACGAGTTAGCTGTCGAACCAACTCTGAGGACGCACGTTTCCGTCTCTGAGTGACTTACCCCAAGTTTCGTCATAATCGACCTGGCCTTCTCGGATGTAGTAGCTGCCACCAATCAGCCAGACCATCCAATGGAGACTTCTGTTCTCCACGTAGTCGAAGAGAAAATTTGGGAATTCTTTTCTGAAAAGACCGAGCTCGTCAGTCTGGTCGAACCCCCACTCCCCGATGACCAGCGGCGCTTTGTTCGAACCGGGCCGAGAAGCAACTGTGGTGTTCCCCCCAAAGACGTCGAAAGTCTCGTTGAAAGACGTCTGGTTTCCTTCGAGGTACAGCCTGGGGTTCTCGTACTCATGCAGCTCGAAGACGAACTTGTCCTTGAAGGGCTGCTCCGCGACGGAAAAGCTGAAATCGGGCTCCCCGGCAGAGACGCCGTTCACAGGACCCCCGAGGTCCTTGCCACCGAGCATCCCCCCGAAGAATATGAGCAAGTCGGGGTTGGCGTTGTGGACGGCGTTGGCTGCTTGAAGCATTCGGGTCTTCCAAGTCATCCAGTCTTGGGGCTCGACGGCAGGTCCCGGGTTGGCCGGTCGCAGCTCGTTGCGGAGGCCTATGCCAGAGAACGACTTCCAGTTGGCTTTGCCCTGTTTGTTTAGTTAGCAATGATGTAAATCTTGGGGGGGGTTGGGCAAAGACAGAGAAGCGTACATGTTCGGCCATGAATGACAGGCTCCGGACCCAGTTAGAGGTGTTGAAGAAGGTGTCGCCGAACCAAGCATTGCCGTCGAAAGGGTTGCAACACCAAACGGCTTTGGAGACGTGGTTATCGAGATGGAGATAAATTTCCTGCCTTGCCAGTTCGCTGGCCACGGCGTCCCATACGTCCAAGCGTTTCATGCCCTCGTCGAAGCCGGGGTTGTTCTTGATGATCTGGTCCATGACCTTCGTGCCGTTCTCTGACCCGAGCGCCGTTTCCAGCGTTGCTTTCAGGGTGGCGTCGCCTCCTCTGTCCATGATATCGTCCACCATCTCAGATGCGAAGGTGAGACGAACCGAGTTGAAGCCGATGTCGGCAATTTTAGTGACGATGCTGGAGATGGACTGGTACTGAAGACCCTCTGGTAGCTTGGTCTCCAGGTGCCCGGGCCAGTTGACGCCAACGAGGGCGACGCTCGCGTTCTTCGCATCAAGAATCTTGCTGCCATCGACGGAGAGCGGGAGAGGTTGAAAATCGCGGCGCTGTGCAGGCTCGAAGGCAATCGTAAGGGGAGCTGCCACGGCGGCGAGAACCGCCGCGATCATGGAGTTCCGGCGCATGATGAAATTGCTGAAGTCAAAATGAATTTAGACCCGGCATGGATCGCTCAGAATACGCGGAAACGATCGTTTTCGGACTTCTGGGGGGTCTACTGGGTTGGGGTTTCGAGGTATGTCAAAGGCAAAAAATGTGAGACGTCAATGAAATAATCGCAGGGTGGCGCAAGGGGTCCTTGTTGAAGATCCATCCGCACACAATCGAAACTAAGGTTAAGGTCGGCGATCCATTTGGTCCCGCTTGGACATTCCCCCATTGATTCTGCTGGGAGGACCAATTACATGTGCTGCCGAAGCTGCGTCTGATCTGTGGTCGTAACTTGTAAGTTGAGCCAAAGGCCGAAACGCCAGTTAGCGCTGATAGGAATCGAACCTTAATCAGTCGAACTATAGGGTACCCCCTAGCAGTCGTGACCTGTCACCGAGGGTGTATCAGCATGCGGTTGCGGTCGCTTCAGAACAGTCTTCGTTCATGTTGTATTATTTGTTCTAACGACGTATGTATGCCTGCCCACAAGCTAGGCCGGCGAATCAGGTGCATGAAGCTAAATATGCTCTACCGAATGGAAGGATATTTGAGAAAAGCAGCGGCATCGAGCTCCACCCAGTAGCTAGCTCTACTTCATGTTCTGAAGCAGGTAGCGGACACCAGCGTAGGTCTCCTCGCCTGTGGGAACGATCTGGCTGGCGGGCAGAATGAAACCGTAATTGCCAGTGTCGCGGAGCTCCTGGGTGAAGGTGTAGTCGGCCTTGGTGACGTCCGCGACATGGTCGACACTGGATCCCGTGGCCTTGTAAATGGTGGTGCAAACGGGGCCGTACTGGTACGCAGTACCGTGGACGGCCTTGATGGCGGCGACAGCGCCCTTGGCCAGAGACTGCAGCTCTGCATTTTTGGAATTGACCACAGAGCACGAGTATCCGTAAGGGGTCATGAAAAGTTGAGAGTAGGCGTGGAAGTCGATATAGAGCTTCAACCCCTGCGCCGACTTGGTCTTGGCTAACCAAGCAGAGAGAGCGGCAGTCTCGGGGGCGTCGCCTGCAGCAGCACCCTTGAAGTCTTCGGCGCAAGGGTCTGTCGAGGCGCCACCGGTGACAGACCATTGGTAAGGCCAGTTGCGGTTGATGTCGTGACCAAGGCAGCTGCTTCCGGACGTGCTTTGACGGTTCTTGCGCCATAACCGGTTCGTGGTTTGGGTGTAGATGAAGCCGCTGTGAAGGTTAGGGTTACGTAGAATTACGACTAAGAAACCACAACTTACTCAGGGTTGACAACGGGGAAGATGTAAAAGTCGTACTTGTCAACCAAGCTCTTGACTTCGGCGTCGGTGGCGTACTTGCTCAAAAGGTTCCATGCGATGTACTCGTTGGTCATCGTGCTGATCCACTCGCGTGCGTGAACGGTGCCATGGAAGACAACAGCGGGCTTAGTTCCTTTGGAGGTACCGTGAATGTGAACGCCCGTGATGGTGTTGTTTTGGAGCGACATGCCAGAGGTGACAACCTCGGCATTGTTTGGGTACGATGCCACCAAGTCGTTGAGAAACTGTAGATGGTCGGCGTACGCGTGGTAAGAGTCAAACCAAGTGGCGTTGGCGGAGCCGGCTGAAGTAAAAACGTTGGTGAAAACACTAATATTGGGTGAGCAGTTACAACACGTACCAGCATATACTTGGAAACCGGACTCATCAGCAATACTGACTCCCTGAGTGAGAGTTAGCGATGGACTCTGCGCGATGAACATCCGCGAAGCTTACCAAATCCTCGTGCATCGTGGTCACATTGAGACCCGCAATCTCAGCGTTGAAAGCGTCGACCTCAGTGGGCGGGACGACGATATCGGCCATGGCACCGGCCCTGGGAGCGCCCTTCCAGGTGCTCAAGTGAAGCTTGGAGACGATGTCGTTGACCTTGTCGACCTCTTCGCCGACAGACACACGGAAGACTTTTGTGCCGTCGTACGTGGCCTTGCCTGCGGCGGCGGCGGCGGAGGCAGAGGCAACGATGGAGGAGAAGACGGCGAGGTTCTTCATCTTGATTACACTGACAGATTCGAGACTAGGCGACCGCGCGTGTTGTCGTCGAGAGTGCACGAAGATGCGCACCGTTCAACGCGGAGTGCGGTGCCGTAATATGAACCTCATAGAGTGAGGGGGGAATCAGGATGCGAGCCAGGGGTGAGTGACGAGGGTAGGAACGTTGGGGATCGCCTGAGCAGTGTCTATACAACCTTCCTTTTCAAATAGGTCATGGCGACCCGCGTTGAATGCACGCTTGGGTCGTGGAATATCTCGGCCTGGTGGATATGATACCTGCCCGAATAAAAGAAGTCAAGAGGAAACAACACACAAAAGTTCCCGTCTCCTGAGTATGTAAAAAGTCAGAAAGGCCATTTTTGCAGGCCAGAACGGAGGGGGAAGGTCGATGACTCCTTAACCCGGGCCGGAGAGTTTGCCTGGGAAACGGCCGGGGTTCAGGGGAAGAAGCAATTAAGGTGCGTGCTAGCACCATCAGACGAGGAACATCCAACCGAGCGAACAGGCTTCCTGGTTTGCCGCTGGCGTGACGATCGGGATGTCTCGAGATTACCCAATGGTACGCACACAACGCCCAAGGTTGTTTTGTTCATAAATGCCGGAGTGCGGTAAAGGATCCAAGCATCGAGATCGCGCTGGTCTGGAGGCGAGGCCGGACCGAGGCTGGGGTCAGATGCAGAGGGTAGAGAGAAGTCTTCACTGCGATGCTTTATAGCAATTGGCTGGACAGATAAGTGGGAAATGGTGAACTGGAATTTCTGAGGGGTGATTGCATTCTCTGAATGCTGAGATGGGTCAATTTTACATTTTAGGGCATCAAACTCTCATTTAGACTCACTCTCAATTCGCTTTATGCTTAGTTAGCAGGATGTGACACGCCTTATGGGGGCGCTCGCAGCATGCTGGATTGGTGGGGAAAAGCTACAAAAACTTTCCGAAATGGCAAAAGCACTGGACGAACAGGGAATCGAACCCTGGACCACTCACATGCTAAGCGAGTATTATACCACTAAACCATTCGCCCTTTCATGCTTCATTGCGGCACACTGGCGTTCTTATACCTCTACATTATGGTTCCCCCGCATAGGCAATTTTCGACGAACTTTCTCAATGTTCTTTCTATCCCCTATCATCGTGGGAGCTTTCCTTCCGTGTACTTGACCTGGCTGTAAAGATGTCCTCCTTATTTGGAGCGTGGTTCGATTGATTAGATGCTGGCCTGGCTGTTCTTGAAGACCCGAGCCGTTAGCTGTGTGGTCCGAAAGTTCAGACTCCCAACCGCCCCCCTCGAGTGACGGAACCAATCTCATGCCTGCTTCAAACTCATGATTGTCACGTCGAATGGCTCTGGTTCTCTTCCAATTATCTCTTTCAAATGATCGGTTGCAACAGCGGTTTCACCTGCTCTTATCGCGTCCCAAGCCGTCGCCCAGGTTCTCGCTTTCTCCTGCGATCCGAACCGAGACACCACCTGAGGTAGCTTGACATATTCGTCGACGTCGATCTGACGAATGTGTATATTCTTCCCTGCGGCTTGGCTCAAAACCTCGACGGTTTGCTCCAGCGACCAGACTCGTGAGCCTGTGAGTAGGACTTTCTTATTGACGTAGGGGAATTGGTCGGGATCCCAAGAGTAGTTGGCGATGAGCCGCGCCGTCGCCTCGCCCAGCTCGCTACGCTTAACCCAAGCAACACCCGGCCCGGAACCATCGTGCGGGATAAGAATCTCGTCTGTCGGTGCGTTGATGTCGAAGAATGAGGTGTACATCGGGTAAGACTCTGAGTATAGGCCTTCGCGAACGGAGGTGAATGTGAAGCTTGGGTCTAAATTGGCCGCTTCAGTGAGGTACCGTTCTGAGTCGAGATGAGCTTGCATGACCTCCGCTAAAGAAGAGTCTTGATAGTCGCCTGCAAAGGCAAGGGAACTATAGAAAACGTGTTTAACCCCGGCCCGGCACGCCGCGTTAATGGCTGGCAGTTGCACCTGATCGTCTTGTGAGACGGTAGTTCGCTCAGATGGCGGGGTAAACTTCACCTTCCTACGGTAGTCATGAACATGACTGGGGTACGAGATAAGGAAGAGAACCTCGATGCCCGCAAATGCAGCTTCTAGATCGGAGGGACTCGACTCGTATGAGGCTTTGCGTGCTCTGACGCCGTGTTCAAGATGGTCTTGGGGTACTCTCTCCGGGTGTCTGTTAATGAGGATGATCTGATCGCTGGGCAACAACTTCCGTAAATACTCGTAAGTGCTCCCGCCGAGACCACCCGAGCCCGGGAAGATGCCGATCGATTTCATTGTCAGAGTAACACGACAGAGCAATGGATCGGATGAATGATGTGGTGAATCCGGCTAAGACGGTTTTGATTAATTTCTTAGTTCGTAGGCAATTCTTCTGCGTTGAGGCTCCTGCGCTGTGCTTGGTAAGATAAGATGAGATCAGAAACACCATCCTGGTTGACGCGCATGATCACATCACGGCTTGGAACTTCATTCGACAAGGACACGTGCCCCTATTGACATCCACATTACGTCACCGCGTTACCATTCACAGATGCTGTCAGGCATGTTCCCTTGCACCACACATTAGTAAGGCGAAATCACACGAAATGAAACCGCGTTTTCTCCAGCAAGTTTTGTCAATCTCAGGCCGATTCCGGGGCCGTGGACTCAAGTCGCCGATGACCGGCATCCCTGCGTCTCGGCCACGCCTCCTGCCCGGGATTGATCGGCGCTTACGGCGGTTGGCAGATCACCCTAAGAAAAATACTCTTGTCTTGCACAAAACCTTGAAACATTCCAGACACTTCCAAATTTCTTTCCCACAGAGTCGTATCGCCCATCTTGGCACCCTCTTCGAGCAGCAAGAAGTCACTAGCCACAATCTTACCGTTCTTCCCAAGGTCTCCCGTTAAGAGCCCAATGTCGATGCTCTTGATACTTGATTAGTAAGGAGGGGAAGCTCATTATCCCAAGCGTTTCCTCTTGACGTTGGAGTTTCTCGCAGGGTTACCTGCCCGCCATAAGTGACGTTTGTCAGGTGGCCAGGCCGGTTGGGCGATGTTGCGCTCCAGGACGCCAGTTACGTTGACGCTGTGGAAGCCAAAGGCACCATTCCAAACGGAAGCTTCTCTTCGAACAGAAATCCACCGGTTTGGGAGTTATCGGTGAAGCCGTTCGCCTTACTGCCGAATACGATGCAGTCGATGTGGCAGAAGTGGATCCGCAACTGCAGCGGCACAATCGTGGGTTATAATGATGTGGGTGGTCCTCGTGGTAGTTGTTGATTTCGCGACCAACAGGGAGAATGCCGCCGGTACTGCCGCCGCTGCGCTCGAAGCTGTTTTCCTTGCCGGTGAAATCGGGAAGATCCTAATGCTTCAAGGTCAGTCATGAGTTTCTCGACGATAGACGGGCTTTCATTACCCAGCAGTTGTACCCATTGCCCCAAGCAATGCTGTCCTTGACGACCAGCTCAAAGTGGAACTCCCTGAAAGCGGTTAGAAAGACGAAGTATTCGTCGCGTTAACAGGTCGACGTACCAGAAATCCAGTCCTTCATCTGACTTATCCCAGAATCTAGAGCCTGTGATGATATTACCTTCCCACTTACCCGCCTTCATCGTAATACTATCGCCGTTGTTTTTAGGATCATGGTTGCTGTAAGAGTCCAAATATGAAATGAAGTTGTTGGACAGAGATTTCTACGTTTCAAATCCGCTCTCGTAGTTGTCGCTTGTGACAGTGTGATTGAAGCGTGAATTATTGCTGCCCTTTACGTAGACACCGTAAGGACCATAGATGAAGGTCTGACGGGAGAAGTTCTGGTAGTGAGTCTGTTCGACGTGAAAAACGCCACGGTCTCTGTCAGTTACTAGGGCGCCGACCGTAGCAGCAGTATTAGGAAGGTTCTCGCTGTCAATAATAACCTCTTCATCTATCGCAGGCGGCAGTCCGCGTGAAGATTGGGTCTTGTACGATGCCGTTCACAGTTATGTTTATGTTTTTGAGGACATAGGAACCGCCGCGAAGGCTTATAACGTCCCCAGTGGGAAGTATTAACAGCTGCCTGGATCTCGCCGAAGGGCTTCTGCTGGCTAACATCTGGGCGGTCGAGTTTAGATAGTTGTAGCCAGTTAAGCGGCATTCATTGGGAAACTTGAACTTGGGAATCGTCGTGACTCGGCGTCTCCAACAGCGGCGACGCATGTCTTGGTTCTCTTGAACAGACTTTGTGGAACTTGATGAGTTCGTCCAAATTTGTTGTAGCAAACCTCTCACGATACTCATCAAGAGGTCAGATCTAGTTGTCCTTTGTCGTCCGTCGTTGACCAGCGTAGGGATAGCCCGCACTGGCAGAGTGAAAGTCCAAGGTCGAGAGTTGAGGAGGCAGGCACCTCACTTGTCCCACACTTTGCCGACGGCAGAGGCCCGCGTTTCCAGCCTCGGGATCTCTCTGAGTACAATGTCCAGATCATTCCTTCAATCTCTGCATTTACAATCAGAACAATCGCAAATATAGCGCAACAAGAGTGTTGGTAGCTTCATCCACACATGAGTAGAGGATACTGTTTGTCCACAGAGGAGTCATTCTAGCATGTACTAACATCGCTCCATGTGATGTTAGAACACTGCTGTTTCAGTATGTTTGCTCCCCCTTGGTTGTCCTCGAAATAGCGTTGACTCTTAGTGCCCAAGGACTTTTAATCAGCAGCACGCAATGGATGGGATCTTTGATCTATTTCAAATAATCTCAAGTTGAAGTTTCCGATAGTGTCAACGCCAACGCATCGTGAGCTCCCATTTATTTGTGCTCGTTCATCATTTCCCTTCCTGACCAGCTCATGTCGCTTTCACTGTGAATAGGATAGAATGAGGCTGCGAGTCGATTATCACATCTCATCGCTATGGCATACCTTGGGTACCAAGCTGCACATTCTAAACCCCGCTGGTTCCAATCCAATTTGTCAGTCTCTGGATTGATTGTGAAAAATACCCGGCTATCGAGTGAGTCTTACATTGAGGTAGCTATAAAGGTCTTGGTGATAGTTGCTACTTGGCCTTAAGATCCTCTCCAACGTGGCTACAGACCTATTAGTAAGAGCCCTGCCTTCCAATCTCTCAATGGGCGCTTTTTGGTCTACCTAGCAAAAGTTTCCGTGGACGTCTCAACCACACTTAGCAAGCTGTGTCGGTACTTCTCAAAGTTATAGCAGTTATCCGAAGCAGAGGCACTGGCTCAACGAAATCCTTCTACGGTCACATGTTTGATTATACAAGTGGATGGTACAATAAGTCGGAGCCATCTTCGCGACTGCGCTAGAGAGGCTCATATGTGAGCTGCGGTGAAGCATAGTGGGAAGCTATCTTCTTTATCTTCTTATGGATCCGTTCACAAACCAGAAAATGAGCTTTTCTTCTGTTATGCCTCATTGTTTGAAGTCGACCAATCACTCATGGCGTTCAGTTCCTGAGAGTGTGAGATGAATGATCTTCAGCCATGCCGAACGCATTTCTGCCTTTCTAATGAGTTTATTGTGCAGCTGGAATTCCACGCGTCTGATCAACAACACTACAAATTTTCTGCGAGAGTTCCATTTGACACTCTCTATCTGTAACAAAATTCCTCCAAGGCCCATGAGACTTTCGATGCGCTCTACGACCAAAATAAGAAAGCAGACTGGTTTTCTTATATGATCGCAATGCAGAACGTGGGCGACTGATGGGAAGCGTATAACCCGACCCGCCAACAATACCATCGGGTACAAATTACTGCCGAACAGTTAGTCCGGCGCGTGGCGAATTCACTCTATTTATGTGTGTTTTTCTACTCGGAGATTGGCAAATTCAATGCAGACTTCCCTTGCTGTCAAAGCCCAGATTATGGCTCGGTAGCTAGGTTGGTGATAGCCTGTGATGTGATGAAATACTTTGGGAAATTAACTTCCGCAAATCTGCGCCACGGGTACTTTTCAAGATCGGGAGCTGAGGCGAAAAAGCAATGAACGACGTTGAACCCGGCATTGATATAACTGCTCGTTCTCGGTCGAAGGCACGCGTTCACGGTGGCACTTACATCTACGGCCACAACTACTTCCTCTACGCAAGGAACCTGAATGCCGTGGGATGACCAAGTGATATCAAGTAGCGCAATTCAATAGTTCAGATATTCACATTAACATAAGATCCCTCTGCCGCACAGCCTCAGTTTAAGTTTTCTCGCCTTACTTAACTTGAACAACCCTCAAATTGAAGCCCTGGGGAAGACTACGTCTCTTAAAAGCCGGTTCTTCCACCTATTATGGACGAATAAACAAACATTCACTCACGTGCTTCTCTCATGGGAGAGTTTTCATAGCCACTGGTTTTGTCAGAGTTTCAGTCCGTGCGTGGTAGTTAACATGAGAGATTTAATTCGATGTTAAAGGGGGGGAGAGGGGGATGTATTAGCTCGAAGGACATGTCGGATGCATAGGGGTCCTAAACATATGGGTGCAGTTTCCAAACGCTAGTCGCGTGACTTGTTCACATAAATTGTCATAATGAAAAGCAATTGGCCAAAACATTTGGAGCATGCTCTTCTCATCGATAAACCGGCGGGAAGAACATTGAATGTCATTTAAATAACATAATATTTTCACCTCAAGACCTAGATTTGTCTAGAGGCAGAAGCCTCGCCAATAGGGTGTCTTCCTTAGGAGATCCCATCCATCCCATTATAAATACCCCTATCTTCGCTGACTAAGAGGACGGTCCATCCGAGTCCACTCGAGTGCCCGGGCCCTGACACTCGATTGGTTGTTGCAGTTGTGATAACCTGTAACATTCTATTTGACTAATTTCATATAAACAACAAGTGGTTGAGCTTAGCTCACGACCGAGATGATCACCCTTTTGACTAATTGCACTACTGGTCGACCAGAGCTTTCTGAGAAATACAAACCCTTCAGACTCACATCGCAGTTGTATCTTGTCTCTGAGGTTCTGACGACAGCTTCTGCATCAAGGCTATTGCTGAAAAGCCCCCGCAATACGTGCGTGAGCACCCCGAAATCTGAGATATCTATTAACATCAGCGCAGACTGCAGAATCTCCTTAACGTCTATTGACCCCCACGGCCCGAGATTTAAGCATTACAATGGGGGTTTGAAGCACGTGTCGATCTTGAAAAGGGTCAAGCTCATCCTCATTTACGCGGAAACGGCACAGGACATCCTACCCATGTTTTAGCGCCAATGTAATTACTACAACTAGTTGCTGGGTTTTGTCTGCACGAGTCAGTGACAGCGGTCGGCGGCCAGCCATTCGAAACGCCAGGGCGCTATGCACTGACTAGGTCCTTTCCAGAAGGTGAGAGAGAAGAGAAGCCCGATCGTCCCGTTTGACCCTGAAATCTTTCAACTGCAACTGGAAACTTAACTCCTGAAATCCAATGGCGACATGAGTGAGGGAGGAAGATGAGCGGATTGAACCCAGCTCGTATTGAAGGCGACCTGCATCCAAGCCCACCATGATCCGTTTGCCGATCTTAGAAACGGTTTGCTTTATGAAATACAGACTCGGCGGCATTGGAGACTCCAGACTTTGGCGTTGCAGCTAAGCGATGTCACAGCCCGAATGGTTAAGGTTCTTAAGCAGCGGTAGTAAAGACCGATGGGTCAACCTTGTATGTCCCGTCACTCTACCTCCAGACTTTCGCCAGGCACCGCGTCGAACCCCCATCTCGACTCGTCAGTCTGCCACCAGATTTCTTTATGACATCTTAGTAACCTTTATGTCCGGTTGCCATCAACCAAAAGAGAAAAAGAAAAGAAAAAAAAAAAGGGAGAGGGTGGGGGTGGGTGACTGCCCTGGCCTGGAGTCGACATGGGTCCGCGCTATATCCAAGACGCGTGTTCGTCCCGGCAGCTCGGAATCGAAGGGGCATCCTGGATGGACTACGGACATACTATGGTAGACTTCTGGCGCGGCCTGTCTTGCGTCAAAGCTTCAAACAGGATGGCCTAGCATGACATCTGCAGACATGACCGTCGGGACAGGCGAGCCGCAATTCACGCAACATCTGCCAGTCAGATAGATTAATTCTTTGACGCGACCGTGGGAAGATCCGCGCAATAAGCTTTCACTAACCACCCTCAATCTATGAAGTACAAGATTGGCAGCACTGGCCTGCTCATGTCGGCTTCTTAAAGACTGCCTTCCCGGCTTCAAAGTCGCGGAGCCGTTCGCCTTCGTCCTGAGCGGAATTGGCGCCGAGAGATCAACGACCTGTTCAACAAACGTAATGGAGGATGGTTCGGCTACTTCTTCCACCACGATTCGGCTGGCAGTCGTCACCCATTCTGGCTGCATCGGCATTCATCACGCTCACCGTTATCTATCTACTTCGATCTAATGGCCACGCCACACTGTTTACTTCCGCGTCCTTCAGCTTCAGGACATCGACGACATCGGGACTCAACCTGGATGCGATTAACACGACAGCGCAATACTTTGTCGACTATCCTCTGAAGCCCCCTTACAACAAGATTTTTGGAGAACTCGGCGAACGTACCAAGATACTGCGTTCCTGGATCGAGGCATTGGAGGAAGAGACCCCGAAAGGGCGGCGGCTTGTGGGGGCCGAAAAGGACTTCTTAACCGAGCAAGTCGAACGAGTCGCCGTATCCCTGTACCCATACCTCCAATCTCCGCCAAGGGACCCTCACAGCCAGTCGCCCTTTGCGGATCTCCGGCGAAGCTTTCAAAGTGCCGACGCCCCTGTTCGAAAGAGCCAGCGAGTCGTCGAGGACGTCGAGGGCAGCGAGAGCGGCCGAGCCGGCGCAGCTGCGTACGCTCCCACCAACAAGCGACCACGCGACAGCATCACCAAGCCAAGAAATGCGGGTATCGTCATTCCCACCGGCTCGGACACGCTACGGTTCGCGTGCCACTTGGTCGCGTCGCTGACGCGTGTGCATCGAACCACTTTACCGATTCAGATCGTCTATGCAGGCGAGGAGGACTTGAGCGAGGAGGATCGAGTGTCACTTATCCGAGCCGCGGGCGAGGACGGCGAGGGACACATCGAATTCCTGGACATCTTGACCGTGTTCAACGATACGACTCTCAGGTTGGCCGAGGGACAATGGGCGATCAAACCGTTCGCGGCGCTCGGCAGCCGATTTGAAGAGGTGATTTTGCTAGATGCCGACGTGGTTTTCATCCAGCCTCCCGAGAAACTCCTGCAGCAACAGAGCTACCGCGAAAAGGGCGCATTGCTCTTCCACGACCGGCTGCTTTGGAAAGGGCAATTCCCCCAGCGGCACGAATGGTATCACGAGACGATCAAGCACCCTAGCGAAGAGATGCGGAAATCGCTGGTTTGGACAGAGAAGTATGCCGAGGAAGCGGACTCTGGCATCGTCGTGCTCGATAAGGGGCGATTGAACGTGTTGCTCGGCCTCATGCACACGGCGTGGCAGAATACCTACGAGGTGAGGAAAGCTTGGAGCTACCGGATCGCACACGGCGACAAGGAGACGTGGTGGATGGGGCTCGAAATCACCGGGTCAACTTACTCTTTCTCGCGGCACTACGGCGGTATGGTGGGATGGAGGTATCCCTTCCAAGGGGTCCAGACGGACATGACACAGATATGCAGCTTCGTGGTTGCCCATGTCGACGAGGTGGATACACTTCTGTGGTATAATGGCGGGCTGCTGAAGAACAAGGTGGGCAACGCGACTGAGTTTGAGGTACCGACGCACTGGATGATAGACCAGCAATGGGTCAAGGGTGCGAGAAAGAAGGACATGAGTTGTATGGTTGGCACAAACGTTCGGGAGCTGCTGGATCATGAGAAGAGTGTCTTAGCGAGCAGTATAGAGGCAGCTCAGAGTGTGGATGTCATCCTTGAACTTGCCTAATATCAAAGATTCCCCTTTCTGTTTCTTTCAGTCGACAATCTTTTCCTTTCTCTCCGGAGTCTGCCTCAAGGTCACGTCAACCGCGGTTACTGCTTACAAGGCAGGATCTTCTGGGCCTCCAGCTGTCTGGAACCATCCGAGAAGCTAAGCCAAGTGTTGATGTATCTGAGAAGGGATTGACTATTCGTCCGCGTGCGCCTAAGCTGTTCATTTATATATATTCCTCAGCCCAACCCAGCCCATCTCTTGCGCCTTGCTCATAACAATGACCGAATCATAGCTGCGTCCCAAACACGAACCCAAGGAAAGCTTTGGTGCCCTTCTCGGATGCAACTTTTTCAACCTGCTCGGTACCTTCCCGTCCTTACATCCACTCCCCTCATCGACAACAACGCGCGCGCTCCCGGCAAAATCTCATTTCGCTAGCTGAATCGGATTTCACATCGAATTGGTCTGCTTTTGCCTTTACATGGATGATGGAGGCGATGAGCCAGCTTGGCCACAGGCTTCGCCAACTCTCCACATCGCCATTCACGACTTGAAATCATCCTTGGCGGCTTTTCTCTCCGGGATAGCTCAATCGGGGAGGATTGGCGTGCAATTTCGCATCAGCGAAAGAGCCAAGCCTGCTGCAGAACATCTCTGACCCTGGAAATTATAGATCGCAACCGAGCTTTATAGATACCGCAGCATAAGCTTCAAGGCACGTGGCGAAGTTCATGAGTTTCCTTTGGCGAAACCTATCACGTCCTCGGGATACGTCGCCTTGGAGGAAATCTAATTTTTGTTCTCCCAGAGGGCATGCAGAATGTCTCGTCGGCAGGAGTGAAAGTCAAAGGGAACGGCGAACCACGCAGCCAGTGGTCAGCCGATCTCTCGATTACCTCGAAAGGCGCAAATGAGCAATTGTCTTTGAGAAGGGAAAGTCATTATAATCTGAACCAAGCAACTTAAAGTTCATTCCCAAAGTCACTCATTATCTCAACATGGTTCTCAGAGCTCCTAGATCAGGCAGAACACTTTTCTGCATATCTCAATCCATGCCCGAATCTGAAGACAGGGTCCTTAGTGTCATATGGAACATCCTCGTACGACTCCTGCACGGCCTTCATTGAGCGTGGCAGATCGAACGGCAGCTTTCCTTCAGGGGAGCTCAAGCCGAAAACCACGTCCAAAAAGGCCTCACTGCCACTTCCAAAGCTCCCCAGGACCGCAGAGGCAGATTCCACCACCTCGGGGATCGCTGCCGGGCGATCCAGAATGACATCGACAACGGTGGAGACGGCGGAGTAGATCGCGGCTTGGCGTTCCTTCTCAGTCGCATTGTATTCGATGGAACCAGCATGGTAGTTGGCTTCGAAACCACCGGTGCGCGGCTCGTACGGCGCCTCGAGACGGAGGAGCGCGTAGTCGGCCTCTTGCGGCGTCTCGACGACGGTCAGGTTGCGCGTCTCGAGGAACGCGGCGTCGAAACCTTCAACGTAGAACTTGGTCTCGGCACTGACATGCTTCAGCGGCAGAAGTTCGTCCTTGTTCGTCAAGAGGGTGTAGGCGCGACGTTGCGCGTCGTTTCCCAGACGGGCGAAGTAGTCGTTGCCGACGACTCTTGCAGCAGCCTCTGCGTCGACGAATGGGTTGTCGAAGAGTCCAAGAATGAACTTTTCGCGTAAGAGGCGACGAAGAGAGACGTCGAGTCGCTCTTCCGCGATGACACCTTCTTCGACTAGCTGAATGATCAGTTCAGGGCGCTGTTCGCCGCCGAACTGATCACAGCCGGCGTCGAGGACGCGAGCGGCACGCTCGAGTTCGGTGGTGTTCTCGAGGCCCCAAGCGCGAGCCGGCATATCCTGGCCCGCCATCACGCTGTCAGTGATGAGGCCCCAGTCGGTGATGACGATGCCTTCGAATCCCAGCTCGACCCTCAGGAGATCCGTGACAATCTGCTTGTCGAAAGAGAAACCAACAGGGTCGTATTCTGTGCCAATCGGTCTGGAGTAGTAGGGCATCATCTGCCTGGCACCAGCAGCAATGGCCGCCTTGAAAGGAATGAGGTGGTAGTCGAAGTTGTCTCCCGGGTATGTCTGGTTTTTGCCGTATGTGAAATGGGAGTCCTCGCCGTTCTCCATCGGACCACCACCAGGGAAGTGCTTCGTGACGGTCGTGACGGAGTGAGGCCCCAACGTCTCCCCTTGAAAGCCCTTGATGTAGGCCACGAGCAGCTCGCTGGTGAGGGTAGCGTTCTCTCCCCAGGTGTTCCCGAGACGAGACCACCTCGGCTCGGTGGCCAGGTCGACCTGAGGATGCAAGGCAGCGCGGATGCCAACGGCGACGTACTCCTCACGGGCGATCTCGGCAAATCTCTTGACCAAGTCTGCGTCTCGCAGAGCTGCGAGACCCAAGGTTTCGGGCCACTGAGAAAACGCGCCGGCTCGGAAGCCCGTACCAATGTTCTCAGTGAAGTGATGTCTCGGGTCTGTTGACAGCGTGACGGGAATGCCCAGACGCGTGTCTAAGGCATGCTGTTGGACAAGGTTCACGAACTCCGCCACCTGCTTAGCATCGGTGATGTCGCCGACGAGGTTGAAGTGTGTCATGTGCTTCTCCTTGATCATGTTGTCCGTGCCGTTGCGGCGTGTGGTAGCGTTACCCTCGTCGAGAGTGCCATTTGGCCCTCGGTAGAGTTGGGTTTGGAAGAACTGGCCGGCTTTCTCTTCGAGTGTCATCCGCTGGATCAGGTCTTCTACGCGTGCTTCGACACAGTAGGAAGCGTTTTTGTATATAGGTAAAGACTCGCCGCGACGAGAAAGCGAAGGGAATCGTGCTGTTGGGGTGCTGCTGGCGCCCAGTAGCAGGACCGCCAGTGCGAGCGTGGCGAGGTCAGTCCACATGATTTGCGAGGATATTAAGAAAAAGACTCAGTCGTGCGGTCGAAAGAAGCGTCCGATGGCTGATGGTCTGGACTCTATTCGGACACTGCCTGAAGAACCAGAAGGGTATTTATGGGAGCACATCTTTGGTATCACACGTTCTGGCCTGGTGATGAGTGCAACCACGAATCAGCAAAGGTGGGAATTGTGGAAGGATTGGGAAAAGTTGTTCTTGGCAACATACTTTGCGGCCTTGCGTCGGTCCAAATATCACGAACGAGGACTTTGCTGCGCCTAAAGAGGGGCCGATGTGTGATTATAATGCGGTGACATTTCCATAATTGCGGAGGGGCTCCTAGGAGGCTCTCAGGTTTCCTTAAGTTGTAGCAGACATGAATTAAATGCCAATCTCATGTTGACAGCGAATTGCTTCAGAGGCTTAGCTGTCCTAGAATCTACTTAAAGAGCTCAGAAAGAAGGGATGTTTTCTTTTTAGTACAGTCTGGCCGTGAAGCAATTGTTCAGTGCCAAGGCAGTACTAAACCTCGTCAAGGAAGGAAATACGCCAGAAGCCAAGCAATCATGTTCGTAGCTGCTGGTACCAACACTGAGCAGGCAGAATGGCCATGGTTCGTACCATCAACACGAGCATGATGATGAGACAAAGTCCACAGACAACGCAGAGGCAGGGATATAGTCTGCTGGTGGTCATGGGTATGTAACGGGCTCACCGGTTGGACGGATTGAATGCGGGGACTCCAACATCTCCATATTACTCTGTAAACATCTTCAGTCGCATGACGCTAGAACATTTCGGTGCTTAAGATTGCTCAGTAAGGGTTGGCAATCGGCCCTACCCCGAACCAGTGGGGCTTGAAAGCAAGTTCTTTGGTGCTCTCTCAATCCTGAAGCATTTGTCTCTAAACGGTCATCGGGTTCCAGTTCCAACGTGAGCCAATGTGTGCGACCAGGCCCGGGGTAGTGGGATGCTGGTTCTTACCTTACTTACGTAGGGCACGTCTAGATCCGCCTGGCGACAAAAAAAAAGCACGAGATGCTTGGGGTGCTGCGATGGTGGATGTTGCGGGGGAAGCAGGGATCTTTTGCCCTCTCCTCCACCAGGTTGGTGGTCACCTGTCAAACCTACATAGCCGACTCCACGTTTGGCACATGTTAAAGCCTTGGCATATCCCAGTTCTTCTTCACCACTTGGTTAGTATTCTCGCCATTCATGAGCTCAGTATTGGTTCATTCTTCTTCTTCTTCCCGGCGGGGGATCGGCTCCGTCATCGACGTTGGGTTAGATCAGGGAGGGGCAATAACAATTTCGACTTTCAATGACCCGAGCTTCAAGCCATCGTGCTCTGATTATAGCCATTGCCTGATTCTGAGTGGTCTCCAAACGAGGAATGTGTGGAGTTCGATGGCCATCTCCTGACCAAAACTAAGCACATGTTGGACGGCTTACCTCGGTGCCTTTCCCGCGAGTTTTATCAATCACGGTCGGTATAGCAGCAGCCGGCGCCAAGCTTGTGATAGCAAAAATATGGATGCTGACAAACAGGGTCGACCGGCAATTTAGGAAGCCCATGCAGCTATTTGTATTGACTGTCTGACTTCGATGTTGTGTGGGTGTGTGACCGGCAATGCCGTCAAACGCCGGTGACACCCATTTGCCGTTGTACGCGCCAGTACGCGGCCGGAGCTCGCTCCCGATATCCTCTAATTCCGAACGGGTTCTTCTCATGCCTTTTGCCACCCAGCCATGTTCAGCCACATGGGTTGGCAACTGAGCGGCGGCCCAAATGCCCGGTCCTGCTCCATCTGAAGAATATCAGGCTGGCGAAAGGCTGTGTGAGGTGCTGATTGCTGTGAACTCTTCGTTAGAGTTTAGTTCTACACACAGCATCTTTGCGGTCAACCACTAGCAGAAAGGGGGCTCCTATCGTACCTTACAAATCGTAGTTGCGCGGGTCTGGCCCGACGCCGTCTCGGATACCCCGGGAAGGGTAAAGCTGTAACTTCGAGACGACAAAAGCTTTCAGCGCATTTGAATTAACTGCTATTCCATCTCCTAATTTCCCGCATGTGATTTGCATTGACCACTTACCTCCTTAAAGAAGACCAAAGTCTCCGGTGTTGGGAACGTTTGAGGCATTTCGCCACAGCTCCATAAACATCAAAACCCTCGCCCAAGCATTTGCTCTAGCCCCAGCAACCGTCTACTTTAGGGATAGTCTTTGCAGCCCATTTTCTGATACTATATACAATTCTATTGGTACCTGGTCGAAATTTCCTTTTCCGATACCTTTCCAATCATGGCCACGGAAGCAAAGTCAAGTGACACTGTTGAAGCTTTCATACAATCTGCCGAATACCTAACGGCATCACTCGACAACCTGAACGAAGGTGATCGGGCCAGAGTTCTTCAAAAGCTGTATGAAACAACCACCAAAGTCGAGTCCCCGTGGGACACCTTCGTTCGGTTGTACATAACTGAGGTGGATAACCAAGCTTCTCTGTGCCTGATTGAGAAACTCAGCTAAGCAACTCGACAGCCCTCTACGTCAGCCGTACTCAAGGTGCTCAAAGATTTGAGACTCCTCGAGAAATGGCGCGCGGAAGGAAACAGACCGATGTCCGCGATTGAGCTTGCGAAGCTTACCGGAGATGAATGCGATCCAGAGCTACTTCGTGAGAACTGCGGTTGTCTGTCTTTTAAAAAAAAGTATACTAACTTTGGCAGTTCGATTGCTCCGTTTTCTGGCGGCCAATCATTTGGTAGAAATGAACGATGATGGGAAATTCCAACCGGCCAGATTCTGCGTACGATTAACGGACTCTGATTACGGGGCCCTCGCTCAATTCCAGTATTTCCTCCACCCCTGCGTAGCATATATCACGCATGCTAAGTTTCACAGTTTCGGAAATTTCATGCCCATCGTCGCTCACATGCCAGCCTTTTTCGCCAAAACCAATTATGCGAATCCTCTGAACAACCGCAAAACCATGCTTGACTCAGCTTTTGGATTTCAGGGAGGTCTATTCAAGTACCTCGGCGAGAATCCCGACCAAGGGCAAGCTTTCAATTTGGTCCAGAAAGCCATGACTTCTAGCCATACCCCTTGGACCTCAATCTTCCCCTGTCAAACACTGTTGGAATCCGATTCAACTCTTCCGCTGCTGGTTGACGTGGGAGGCAGTATCGGACAGGACATTCAGGTCTTCTGTGAACAATACCCAGAGACCGCCTCAAGATTGTACCTCGAGGATCAGCCTTCCGTGATTAACGATGAGAATTCATCTGTCGTCAAAGGAATCAACAAGCTGGCCTATAACTTCTTCCAACCTCAGCCAATCAAGCGTGAGCTTTTTATCTCTACCGATCTCTTTTGCTTTGCACTAACCTGGTGACTTCCTAGACGCTCGCGCATACTACATGCATCACATACTTCACGACTGGTCCGACAAATTAGCACTGAGAATCCTGGCAATGCAAAAGGCTGCTATGAAGCCTGGCTATAGCAAGATCTTGATCCACGACCACGTCCTCAGCGACGACAAGCCGTCTCATCCCCACGCTGCAGCCTACGATATGCTAATGATGGTTTTCGGATCTTCTTGCGAGCGGACGGAGAAGCAATGGAAAGCACTAATCGAAGCAGCTGGACTGAGACTTGTGAAGATCTGGAGGACTCCTCCGGCACTTCAAGGGGTCATCGAAGTCGAATTGCCGGAAGTTTCGAAGCTCTAGTTTGATGCTTCCCGAGTTTTGGTAGGACGAAATTTACATCAACTGTATTGATGACGTATTGCTGGCGAACTGACGCTGCCGGCCAAATAGTCATCTAGTCTCACACCTCAAAACAACGACAAGGGTATTCAATGAAGTCGGGATATCATGTATGGCCGGCTTTCTTTCCAAAAAGCTTTGTGGTAAATCCGCATACCGACTCTTCCCACTTTGTACATTTAGAATTAAAACTCAACTTTAGTCTAAAATGCTTTAGTTTAACTCTAGAGCCTTTCCCTGTGGCGACGACTCAGTCTATTAGATAGTGCTGAAGGGACAAGGCCTCTGCAGTTGGAGGAATTTCATTCTGCTGCTGATCCAATTTCTTCAAGTTAGAGATTTGGTCATGAGTGAAAGCTACCCCCAAGGCTTCTTCCAATGACTCAACCTGAAGGCTTTCATGAGATCCATGGGGTGGAATGTGGCGTATGACTTACGCGGGCACTCCAGCGGCGATGCAGTCGGAAGGAATGTCGCTGCGGACGACACTACCCGCGGCAATCGTCGACCGAGAGCCGATCCTAACTTCGGGCCTGTTTGAGGTTAGATTGACAGGCTCGCAGTATCGGCTTTCCGTCCCAGTGATCAGTCGTAGGTCTTTGAAGAAATCCATACACCCATCTCGCGAATAGGATTCGTCGGGAATTTGGGGTCACAACTCACAATATTATGACTCTTCCGCCAATCCAAAGAGCGTCGCCAATCGTGATGGGCTTGCCGAAGCTAATTCGTTGTCCTTTCTCATCGGGGTTGAGAATATGCGATACCCCGTAGATACTGACGTGAGGGACCCCGATGCGAATGTCAGCAACTGGTGTGTCCAGAATGGTGCAGTTGTGGTTGATGAAAGTGCCGGGGTTCACGTAAAGGCGCAGTCCATAGTCAATGTTGATAGGAGACTTGACGTAAGGAGTCGCGTAATCCTCAACGCCAGGAGACACAATTCTGCGGAAGGCACGATGAAGTGTTAGGTTTTGCTTGCGTCAATATAGCTCATCGAGCATTTAAGCGGTGTGTCAGCGATCAGCAACAGATGTATCCATTCTTGAACGGAAATGTAGGTTGAGTTTCATGTTCATATATGCGTTAATGATCAGCGACTCCATCTCTCGCTGTTCATATAGCTGAGCTGCAAAATGTCTCTAATCAGAGATTTGCTCGAACAAACATCACTGACACTAGGGAGAGGGTGACTCGCAGCTTCGTGCCAGTTCCTTTGGGGCATCGCTATTCACTGCATTGATACAACTTAGAATCTTATGTATATCTGGTCATTCAGTGTTTCCAAGCTTCTACGCGAGGAAGGGCAGCCGTGAGAATCACAGCCTAGACTTCAACACTATCAATCGGCACCATAATATTTAATCTTAAATTTCAAAATAATGGAAAATGCACAATCCACTCTTCGTACGTGAAATCAATCGATGACCACTAGGCGAAGGCTTTTTCCCATTCCAGTGCTGCGATGATGAAGACGCCAGCACCTCGAAGGTCGTTCTTTCGTATGCCGATGCTCGAGTAATACTTGGAGTTATGGTCAGCATCCCTGGGTTTTGTAGGTCTCATGCGGATCTAAGCTTACTTCGAAGGTTGCGTTGCTGCCCAGACTGCCGACCTCGACAGTACCCTCCCAATTGATGGTGCCGTCATCGTTGTACGTAACGAACATATCCACCATGCCGTTCCATGCCTTCTTCGCAACCGTCATATAATCCGCTTCCTCTAGATAGCCCAGATTGAGCCCCCTCAGCCAACCGAAAGTGAACATGACACTGGCACTGCTCTCGATGTAGTTGCCCTCCACATCCTCGTATCTCTTTTCCATGATATTCCACCAACCACCAGTCTCGTCTTGGGCGCCCTTCAGACCCTCGGCAAGCCCGGTGAAATACCCGTGGAGCCTGTCTCGTCCGGGGTGCTCCCGAGGGAGCAAGTCGATTACCTCGAGAAGCGCCATGAAGTACCATCCCACCGCCCGTCCCCACACGAGCGGCGCCGCACCAGTCTCCGGATCCGCCCACACGGCCTGTTTGCTTTCGTCGTAGCCATGCACCAACAGGTTGTCGTCGCGGCGCGTTCGCGAATCAATGGTGTCGAACTGCAGCGCGATGTCGTCCCAGGCAGTCTGGTTGTCGGGTTGGAACAACGAAACGTACTTTGCGTAGAAAGTGTCGGCCATGTATATGCCATCGAGCCACATCTGGTTCGGGTACACGACTTCGCGGTGCCAGAAACCGCCTGTCGGTGTGCGCGGATGGCTGTCCAGCGTTCTTTTGATTCCGTCGGCGGCGACGCGGTACTTTTCTTCCCCGGTCTTCTCGTACCAAAATAGGACGTTGTTGCCGAAGCGGTATGGGTCCAGGCTGTGCCTCGAATAGTTGAACTCGTCTATCGTGCCATTCGGGAAAACTACGCTGTCGACCTGGGCTCTGTAGTATTCGTAGAGCGTCTGGTTATTTGTGTGCTCGTACATGGCCTCGAAAGACGTATACAGCGTGGCTTGATCGTAGTGGAAGCTAGGTTCGATGCCCCGACGAATCATGGAATCTGTCATCCATTCGGAGAACAGTGGCTTGCCGCATGTCGGGGCTGCAGTTGAGAAGCTGACAATAGCCCCCAAAGTTGTGACCGAGAGCTTGATTGACCTCATCTTGAGGAAGCGAGACGAAGCGTCTTATAATGTTGGATTGGAACAGCCACGATAATCTGAGAGTTGAGATAAATAGACCGCGCGGGACCGGTGCATACATGTACAGATAATTCTAACTCGATGAGAGCCGCGACTATTCATTGCAATCATCATTCACATTTAAGAAGCAGAGGAAATCCTCCTTCTTCGTCTAAGCCATGCACACTCGCCCATCAATGCTATGAAATCCGGCTAGTAAGGCGCTGGTGGATATGGGCTTTGCCCCTGAGCACCAACACTCCCATGAGTGTTCCTACGTTCTCCAAGTATCGACTTTTCCCGAGTTGTGGAAAATCAAATTCCGAATCCAAATCATTGCACCGGTTACGCAACGGCGCAGGTTGCGAGAGCTTGGCAGTCCGGGTTCATTGCGGGGATGTGGCGGGGGGAGCCATCCTCGGCGACCTAAGAGCGAGATACCGCAAGGAGTTCGGCGGCAGCGTCCGGGAAATAGGCTAAATACCGATGTACCAGAGCCAAGAATGACATGCATGATAACATAACGAATCGTATCAGGTGGATAGTTGATGGCTGACAGTTTACCCAACTTCAACTAGGTTGCCGCAGCAGCGCTTAAGCTTTTCTGTCGCTGAATTCCGTGTACTAGACAGATGTACAGTGATAACTTCATCTCAAGTCTCCATCAATCATTAAAAATGCTGTTAGACATTCCAGTTGCGGCTCAAAGGAGGTGTCGACCCCGAACGTCGACGGCGCGAGGATCGATCCACCCAGAAAAGACGCTTCTCGTAGTCTGGGAAGCTTAAGAAGACCTTGAACGGCCATGCTCAAATCACTCGTCCGCTGGAGTTTGTGAAGGCCTCGAGCCCGACTGGCTCGTTCAGAGGCGCTCGTCGGGAAGCTGGATGTGGAGAACTTTGAGGATGTCGAGTGAGGCATCTCGCAATGCGTCAACGAGGGCGATTCGGGTTTGTCTCCGCTGGAACATACACCGACGGATTGGCATTTCGAGGGTAGAGTTGACTCGACAAACAGAGCGTAAGGCTTTAGTCAGGATCGCACACATGCTGGGATGCAGGCGGTATCTACCAGTGCCCACCTCAATCTCTGAAACGACGAGGAACTCTGGAAGTAGTCCCGAAGACGGCAGAAAGCTTTTGTCTAAGCCAATATACTTGAGGACATTGCGAAACTGCCAAACGAGATGGCCGTCGCGGAGATAGCCATCCTCGGAGCAGGGCGGCTCGTGGTAGGGCCCGATTTCGGTTACGAGCTTGATGCCGCTACCCTCGCCATCATCCATTGCAGCATTTCAGATGCTCAGTCTCTCGAAAATATCCGGGAGTGCCTGTGAGAATGCGGCGCTGTATGCAGCTGCCTCTTACTTGCTATGGAGCTTCTTCATAGGCTTCTCAATTATGGGAGGCAGAAGAATCTTGTAGTTTGGTATCTTGACGAGCGCATGGCACTGAGGGTCGCAGAATTGTCGGTCAAACCGGCGCAGGCAGTCGCCGTCCCTGTCAAGTTGGATGGTCCAGGGCTGCCGTCGGAGAAGAGGCGGCCATGTTGTCGTGACTCGTTTGGGCCCTGAACTGGTTGGTGGATGCATCACTGAAATGTTTGTTGTGCAAGCAAGGGAGCAAGACGGGACTGAACTCGAGTCTGCTTGATAAACCCTCACTATTTCGACGACGCCAAGCAGCAAGGGAGTGACCGGCGCACATAGGGTTCGATTGGATGGATAACTAAACAGTTTGTATAGCTCTTTGCTATGCATGTGACATCTTTTCCCAGTTGATTGAGATCATGCTAGCCAAGCAACGTTCTCCGTTAAAGCCCCTCAGCAAATGCCTGGCTGCTACGTTTGCGGCCTTGACAACAATCGACTCCCGTAATCACCCAACCCCCTTCCCCCAAGAACGGAGCTGGCGGCCGTACTCAGGGCGAGTCAAAACCAAGTCGGCGACCCAAGCATCAGAGTCAAGGCTGCTCAACGGACCATTGGATACGAACAAGCGAGCTGATCAGACTGAATCGACAATTTCTAGGACAACAGGTTCATTGTCTACACTTAGAGCGTCTTTGAAACTCTCATGTCTTGTTCAAGAATGTCCTCGATCGCCCAAATTGACGACTGTAGAGAAGTCGGCTTGTATAGGCAGATTCTAAGATGCAAATCTGCGTTGTTGGCCTTTTAAGGACTTGGAAGAGTCCCAACCGCAAGCCATGTGTCGTTTGGCGCCTCAATTCATATTTTTAAAGTATCCATTGACGTCATTAGGGTTGCATCCGCATAGTTGTCTGACATAGGGACAGATGTACAAGATTTGCCCCGGATACTTATTACTTCTCGCTAAAAGCACAGCTCTTTTGTGATGATGACTGCCATTATACTAGTTTCAGCCGACTTCACCTCGCTCTTGACTACATGCGAAACAAGCAAACAAGAACAAGGATTTTAAGGACATTCCAGTCCCTGGCTAGTCTCGGGAGTCGGAGGACGGCTCGCAATGTAAATTCCTTTAAAAATCAAACCAGAACAACGGAAGCCATACTTGCCAGATGTAGCAAGCCAGTAATTAAAGAAACAGGGACAGCAAACAAAACCATATCAGCCAGAAACCACGCCCTATAGTAATCACGCAGCGCTTTCTCCTCAAGCGGCAGCTCAGGGCGTTAGAGCTTACGTACCTCAGACCCTTCAGATGTCGATGCGAGAACTTCCCTCAACTCAGAACAGCTGCCAGTGACACTTCTCAAGCCATTTGACGGCTTGGAGGCATGACTCACTCACGTGTCGTCGGGCGTCAATGATCCCCACACCCGCACGGAAAACATCTGGGTGCCATTCAGATTTGGTGTTGGGTTGGTCGCTGCCTGAGAAGTAATTGTCGCTGAGAAAATCACCAGTTTCACGATATCTGGGGAGATTATGTACCGTAGATGTCACTGCTCTGCGACGGACTTGATGTGACAGTGTTGCCTTTTGTCACTGGATGACCTTCATGTGAAGGCGCCAATCGTGTGATAACAGATAGGCGTGACTACATGGTTCTCGAAATTACAAACATGCGAGGAGTTGCTATCCATGTCTACTGACTTTCACGTCTGTCATTGGAGGAGATGAACCATAAAGCTGGAGAGGTGGGCGAAAAACGGAGAGTTTGGTTGCTGCCCCAGGAGGAAGCAATATACCTCCATCCCACGTGGCAGTTGCCGCCTTTTTAGCAGTGACTCCCACGTCACATTTCAGTGTTGTTTAGGTATTTAGTGGGCTTGGGGCGATCTGTGGCACAGTGGGGCGAAGTTGGGTTTGGCGGGGGTGATCACCTACTGAGGATAGGTAGTGAGCTTGGGTAAGGTACCCGGTCCAACTATTGCCAGTTTCTCGCGCTTTCCCTTAAACATCTCTCTCAAACAACATATCGGTTACTAGTCAATTCTAGTCTCTTCCATCCATACCAACAAAGATCACAAGTCATCAACAAAGATCTTAAAGATGGCAATGCCAGTGGGTCCTTCCTTTCCCACTACCTTCTGTCCTCTCACTCCATGATGGCTGATGTCTCTGTTTGCACCTCCAGCAGCATTAATCCAAGCTTTTCAAGCGCGCAGAACGTGACCACATTCACAGTGCCCAACCCGATCATGACTACAAATGCCCTCTGGACTTCACAATGGGTCTCAACCTCACGCCCGACCTCTTGCGCCATGCCAATCTCGCGCTTGGCTGTCCCTCTATGTCTTCTGACTTCAGCGGCACCAACAGGAACACCAACGATGGACCTGTATGCACCCACGAACACGACCACTACTCCAGCAAAAGCAGGGCTCAATCCTTTGGCAATCTGCACAAGCTTCAACGCAACCTTGGTCAGATTATTCGGGCTGCAGAGCATATGGTCAACAATCCTTTCTGTTGGACACACAAACAATGCATTTTCTCCCTTCACCATCCACGAGCCCTCGATCTCGCTCACAATGCCCTGTTCTCGGCCGGCATTGAATCTGACACTCTCTACATTGAGTACTCTCCCGACCGAGGCGAGATGGTCCTGAAGACCTCTGAGTCCCCTATCCATTCTGATTTCGGCGTCCGCTTCGATAGGCTGCTCCGCAACGCAGTCGAATCTGACAACAACCTCCCGCGCGTTGTGAACAAGCCTCGCAGTGTCATCACGGTCGGCGAAGAGGCGCCATCTGGTGGAGCGGGCGCAATCGGTCAGCTCAGGCCCGATGGAGGCTGGTCAATCCACATCGACGATGCCCACGGGCGCCTTGTTCTCGAGGTCGCCTACTCTCAACCACAAAAAGACGTCGCCAGCAAGTGCGAGGAGTACATCTACCTAATCCGCGGTCTTGTGTGCGCCGCCATTGCCGTCAAGATCTTCTACCCCCGAAGCACTCCCGACAAGTACACAGACATCCTCGACCACCTTGACGAGTGCTTCGTCGGCCTCTAGGCGATGCAGGGAAGCACTGTCGTTCAGGCGCTGGACTGTACCCCTTTGACGGAACATAATGGCATCCTCACCCTCCGACCTTCCGACTTTGGCCAAGGCGCGAACCCCGTCGAACGAGATAGGTAAGTTGGTGTACCACTTGGCCCCATGTGCCCCGCGCTGGAGAGAGCTGATTAGAGTTGCCGCAGCACTGGCGCCCCAATTCGAATCGCCTTTGCCGACATCCTCGTTCAGCTTCGCTCTACAGTCAACACCGCACACAATCCTCGTCAAATGGCTGCAAATATCAACGCTCTGCCGCAGCTCGTGCGCGCGGAGAAGCCAAAAGGATGGAAGAAGCATGAGACCCACAAGAGTAAGACGAAGAAGTCTTCTGGCAAGCGCAAGCCACAGCCGGAGAGCAGCCGTGAGGCCCAATCCGCCGGTGATTCCAGGTCTCGGTCGTCTTCCAAGAACAAGCCGAACTAGAGACGTTTGATGGACACTGGGGGCTGATGGTAGCGCTGTTCGCCAACCGTTGACGGCCGAATAGCGTCCGCCGACGCGAATATGTGACCAGCTGGGCGGCATGGCTTTTCGGCGACGTTAAGACCGTGGTTGAAGTGGCATAGTGTGGGGGGCTGGTCGAGGTGGTTTGAGTCTTGGAATTCAAGGCAGAGTTCTGCACAGCTGATGTTGGGGAATGGGAATGGCCTGTCAGCACCCACTGGAGGGTACCTTATTGCCACGCAGTCGCCGGCAGATCTGGTTGTAGTCATTGACAAGGGCGTGAGTGGCAATGGAAGAGGAAGACGTCTCGGAGGGCTTCACCTGAGAATCGACTGGGCATTACAGTTTGAGCATAGGGTCTCTGAGGCGCTCCAACCCGCAGTTGACGGCGATGTTAACTGTTCAGGAGTCGTAGAGACGCATTTGATACGGCCATTAGCCAACGATGAAATCAATCAAAGACATCGGGAGGATTGCTTTGTCCATTGCTGTGAGTGAAGGCCTGAGGTTGGAATTGCAGTGGGAGCGCACGAACGCCATTCCCCCATGGCTCTTGTAGGTGGCAGGAACAGTAATCATTATGCTGAGATCGAAGATGTTGACTGTCGAGACGTACATGAGCTCAGGGTCCATCGGCACAGAGTCCGCCCGAGGTCTTGTTCCACATTGCGCATCATCATCGCTACAAGTTCTTCCTCACTCCCTTGTGGGATGAGAGAGCATTACTTCAGCAGGAGAACTCGTGTTGGGTTGTTCTCTAGACTTGATTAATGTACATTCTCCATATCTGGGTCTTCAAAGTTGATGCGACATTTCTTGTGACCTTTGCGAAGGAGGACGAACGCAGCGTCCTGATCAAGATCGACAAACGGTTCCTCGTTATCACAGGGCTAATGTACCTGATCAAGTAGGTATTCTCTCCAGTTGATGACACTCTGGAGCGGAGGAAATGCTGAACACATTGACAGATTGACCAAGCCAATGCAGCAAACCTCAGAGTCTTTTGAGTTGGAGGATCATGGAAAGTTATTTAAGAGTTCAGCAATCTACCGAGTGAGTCCCTTTACAATGACAGTCTCGATAGATTCTGACGTGAACCTAGATCGCGTACGTCGTGTTTGAAGCTCACGGTAACCTCTTACTGAAACGAAACGGATTAGCCCTCATCTATGGCAGTCTCGCATTTTCCTTACTCTGGGAATCATTACCCCGTGTTATGCCGCAGCGAAAACCCCGCACCAATTATACGCTTTACGAGTTTTTCTCGGGTAGATACGAAAGCTTTCTATGACCTCCAAGGTTCCATAGTACTCATCGTCACAGGATGTTCAAGGCTGGAATGTTCCCTAGCGTGATGGAACAACTGAGTGCATGGTACCGCGCCGATGAGCTGGCAAAGCTGGTTAGACTGCTCGCCGATCCATTTTGGCATTATCCTGGTTTGACATATAAGTCGGTATTGATTTGTTAATGATATATAGATCGCATGGTTCTTTGCAACTCCCAACTGAGCAAGAATCATTGGCTTCTCTACTATGCCACGGTATCAGTTACTTGAACGGTATTGGCGGTCTCAGTGCCTGGATATGGGTTTACCTACTCAGAGGGTCAGAAACCGTTTTCTTATCAGAGGCCAGCTTCTGGTTCTTGCCAGACTATCCCAGGTCCCCTCGAAGCGATCGCCGGTTCACCAAACGGGAGCAGGAGTTCATTAAAGCCCGTCTTCCGGAGAGTGTACCACTGACCAACAATCCGGACGTCTCTATAAAGGAGGTCTTTGCTGTTCTCAAGACGCGGCTCATCTGGTCATTCGTTCCGTCGCAAATGCTTGTAAACAACGGCGGATACGCACTGGCTTGGTACCTACCGAACATTGTCACGAATCCGGGTTTTATGGGATGGCCAAACCATCAACTGCTAAACATCCCTCCTGCTTCTTTGCTGCTATTCTTGGTCTCGCGTTCTCGGCATGGCTTAGGGCAAAGGCGTACATCATTCGACCAGCATACACCATAGCAGCACTCCCCGTCATCCACCCGAGACTACGTATACACATGCTGACACATCGTAGGGGTCTCATATCTGGCATGGTCGTATGTTTTGTCCTCTTTTTCACCGTCACCAATCGTTACGGCATTTACATCAGTTGCATCGTGGGCACGCTGTTCTACCAGTATTGTTTGGTCCCCTTTTTCATGGGCTTGGCATTCAGCCACACTCTCCCTCTCGACAGACACAGCTTTCATTGTTGGGCTGCAATCAGGCATAGCACAGCTTGGTGGCGTTATCGGGCTGCAGCTGTTTCGGTCTAGGTTTGGCCACAACGGTTACAAGACAAGCTTTGCAATCGCAGCTGCGTCAACAATCGCTTCTTTCGTCGGCAATCTCTGGACTTGGTGGTTGACTAAACACACGGAGTATTAGGTGGTGAGGGCAAGGAGAAAAGTCCTAAAGACGAGGAGACCCGGAAAAGTCAATTTCGATGACGACATTGGCGTCTTTGATGAGAGGCGCTTCTGCAACGGGATCAAACGCAGCGGTAGGAATGATAGCAAGGAAAGCTCGGAGGTGTGAAAAGAGTACTTCTCAGGTTTCCACCAACCACGGCCCCGCGTGCGTGAGTATCTCACCGAGATAACGCATGCTAATCGAATAACAAGATGTCTACGCTGTGGGGGACAGACCCAAACTTGTGTGTTTAAACGTTTGGTACGCCAAATTGGATTTGAAAAACCCGTACATTCTTTGTTGGACGGGAAATTGAAGAACCCAAGATAAGACGAAGTTCAAGCTGCGCCGGGTTCCCCCCAGTTTTCCGATCCATCTCCACGTGGGATAGAAGTTGAGATAAAGTTCGAGGGAGAAAGAAGTATGACAGGCTCTTTCTTGACTGGTGCGGTGCGACAATTTGTGGGACTCTTGGATAGCCCGCCAACGTCGAAAATCTCTCAACCGTCTCTCTTTCATGCTAAGACAGCTCGGCTCCGCTCTGACTCAACAACTTCTCATCAACTTCATCTCACGTTCCGTTCCGTCTTGTTTTAGTCGCGATGGCACCCTCAACAGCACTGATGCAGCACCTGCAAAGCGTCATACAGGGCGACGAGCGCAGATCTCTGCGTGATGAAGTGATCCCGGCCATACTCGGCGCCGTCTCGGATATTGCCAAGACCCTCCAGGTCTCACAACACGTCTCCCTCGCCGGCACCGCCAACGCGTTCGGCGACGACCAGCTGAACGTCGACGTTGCTGCTGAAAACGTCATGCGGGACGCCATTGCGAGGTGCCCATCCATCCAGACCGCGAGCAGTGAGGAGGATCCCGTGGAGAAGCCGGCCGGAGGAGCACCCGTGAACGGCGATGCGGACGGCGTCCCCGCTTCGTCGGAGGAATACACGGTCGCTTTCGATCCCCTGGACGGCAGCTCCATCATCGCGCCCAACTGGACCGTGGGGACGATCGTCGGGATCTGGGACGGGCGCACGGCGGTGGGCCAGTCGCCAGCGGAAAAGCAAGTCGCCGCGGTCTTGGGCGTCATCGGACCCCGGACGACGGCCGTCGTGGCCCTGCGCGTCCCTGGTCTCGAGACGGCGTGCTTTGAAGTCGGCCTGGGGGTGGATGGTGTTTCTGAGTGCGAGATCATTCGGCCGGTCGTGAGGCTGGCCGAGGCCCCGTTCAAGACGCGTTACTTCGCGCCGGCGAACCTGCGCCACGCGGCCGACGACGAGAGATACAACGCGCTCATCGCTCGTTTCATCCGGGAACAGTACACTCTGAGATACGCCGGCGGCCTTGTTCCTGACATAGTTCACGCACTCGTCAAAGGCCACGGCGTCTACGTGTCACCAGTGACCCCGGGAACATCAGCGAAGTTGAGGTTCTTGTATGAGCTTTACCCCGTCGCTTTGGTCATCGAGTGCGCTGGGGGAAAGGCCATCGACCCCGAGGACGGAAGACGGATCCTGGATAAGGTGTCTGTTGATTGCGATGGACGAGCGGGCTTGGTGTGCGGGACTTCGGAGGAAGTTGACGTTGTCACGACTTCCTTGCTTGGCTGTTAGAGTAGAGAGAGTGAGTAGTAGCTAGATTGACGGTCACAAGAAGTCCGGTCAATGGCGATAATCTTCTTCTGAGATCCTCGGTCGAATCCCCCAATTTGCGTTGCAGCAGCGGAAAGCGCCTGACAACTGCCGATGCCACGACGTCGGATACTGCCCATTAAGACGTCCCCAAGGCTTGCTATTTCAGCCTTAGGACCATGTGTATTTCTTATTTTTTGTTCTCTTGAAGCAATTGACATTTTCATTATTTTACATCCTGTACCAGGAAACTATCTAGTAGAACACCAAGAGTACACATAGCTTGTAAAACCTTATGCAGCTATGAACAGAAACATAATTTTGACCTGAAGCCTTGAATTTTCCAATTCTTTCCGCGGTCACGAATTCTAGGTCTTTCTCAGAGAAGAAGTCCGACACAGAGCGCGACACTCGCAACCACGGTAACAAAACCAGAAATGGAAGTCACCTTGTCAGACCCAGCAACGACAACAGAATGGGTGGCGCGTCCAGGCTCGGAGGGCTGGGCAGGTGTTGGATGCTGGCTAGGTGCACTGGGCGTGTGAGGCGGTTGCTGAGGAGGGTTGCTAGACTTGCTCTGGGAAGGCTCGGCCGGGGGTTGGACGGGAGTGTGTTCGGGAGGGTTCGAGGGAGTCTGCTCGGGGGCATGGGGAGGGGGAGCTTGAGACTGGGTCTCTTGAGGCCTGTGAGGCTGGGTCTCTTGGTGCCCTTGAGGCTGCGTCTCTTGAGGCCTGTGAGGCTGGGTCTCTTGGTGCCCTTGAGGCTGCGTCTCTTGAGGCTCGTGAGGCTGCGTCTCTTGATGCCCTTGAGGCTGCGTCTCTTGAGGCCTGTGAGGTTGGGTCTCTTGAGGCTCGTGAGGCTGCGTCTCTTGGTGCCCTTGAGGCTGCGTCTCTTGAGGCCCGTAAGGTTGGGTCTCTTGAGGCCCTTGAGGCTGCGTCGCTTGGGGCTCGTGAGGCTGCGTCTCTTTAGGCCCGTGAGGCTGCGTCTTTTGAGGCCCTTGAGAGTTGGGGACTGGAAGCTCAGAAGGCTTGACGGGAGGCTGATGAGGAGGGTTGCCCGCGGGCGGCTGCTGAGGAGGAGGAGGAGAAGGATGAGGAGGCTGAGGCTTAGGACAATCGTTGCCTTCGCACTCCTTGACCACTTCGCACTTGTTGTCGTCGTGACAATTGTAACGTTTGTTGTTGTCCTCGGGAGGGCAGGACTCGTGCTTGCAGCTGCCGTCTTTGCAGACGTATTTCTTGTTGCACTCGTCCCCGTGGCACTTCTCAGACTTGCAGTCGTCGCCGTGGCAGACAATCTTGTCCTTGCTGCAGCCGTCGCCCCGACACTTGCGGTATCTGCAAGAGTCACCCTTGCAGATGACGATCCTGCCGCAGTCGTTTCCGGTGCAGGGCCTGGGCTGACACTTTCCGTCGGCGCAAAGGAGGCAACGGCGACAGTCCTCGCCGTGGCAGGCAGAGTCCCAAGAACAGTAGTCACCGTAGCAAACCCACTTGTTCCCGCAGTCGTCGCCGCGGCAGGGCTTGCCGGGACACGTGCCTCCGGGGCAGGGGCTGGGAGCGGGCGTCTCGGGGCAGTAGGTCGTAGTGACCGTGGTAACGATGGTGGTGACGGACCCGACGGCGCAAGGCTTGACTCCTTCGGGGCACGAAGTGACGGTTTGGGTCATCGTCGCCGTGTATGTGGCTGTGATGGTGGCCGGAGGAGTCATTGGAGCGCCGGATGAAGCCCAGAATCCGGTTGAGTTCGCTGCCCCGGAAGTGACGCCGGTGCCCGATTGAATGGGCGCGCCGGATGACTGCCCGCCAGTAGGAATGGGAACGAGAGTCCCGGATGGAACACTAGATGCCGAAGGAGCGGACTGGGCCAATGCGGCCGGGACCATGAAGGCAAAAGCGAGAGTGGTACGCATATTGAAAGTACGAAGGGCAAGATGTAACGAATGACGGGACCTCGAAAGTCAAAAGAGTGGAATGAGATCCGGAGAGATCAAAAGGCTTGTGTGGGGGGTGGAATGGAACAGGCGGAAAGTCATTGTAAGACCGGAAGGCCAACGCCTTTTTATGTTTCTGAGTTGGGTGTCAAACCAGTTTGAACGTGGAAACCCCAGGGCATCGTGTCAGATCAAAACACCTCGAACCATCCGTAACTTGGCTCGCATCCAGCCCGTCAGCACGGAAATTTGATTGTTGGTTGTTTCTTCTATTCTGCCGCGAAAAATAAGCTCGCGATCACCAGTGTGTGAAATGTCAGCTTATGATGTGAAACAGTTTCCTGGCCCAGATCGCTCACGGGCAGATAGCAGCGAGTTCCTTTGCCCCTTGCAGCTCTCGATGTTGCCACGACTTTTTGGCAGTCCAATTTCCTACGAGACTGTGAAATATTGTCGTAATCGCCGAAATGCCCCGAGCTGGCCCTCATTAGCCGCGCCGCGTGGCTTTTCTTTGCCCATGCTGTTCACTACTCCCTACAATTTGGTGATTTGCTGTTCGTACGAGTTGTCACACAACCCCATCTCTCATCACGGATTCGAGTTACTCAAGTGACAATGGTGCATCCACGTGGCGCTCTGTCCCGTTGTCTCTCAAGCAAGGGGCAAGTTGATATCGTGTGAAGGAGGCTCTTGAGCCAGCCGCAAGGAGGGACCGTGCTTAGTCTCGTAACAATGTCTCTGGCTTCATTCGATAGTTTTGAAACATAATTTACACAATTGATTGTCGTGGCAACGTATCGGCCGCGATGAAGCTTCCTTGTCTTCGACTCAGGCTCCCTTGTGTGAGAATCTCTCCAAAGCTCTCTTTTGACTTTTGTCTGCCCTGGAGGCGCTGGAAACTGGAGGCACTTTTTGAGCACACTGTAACAGTGAGATGACGGCCTTTTGATTTGGATCGGACGGCAAATGTTGTTGGGAAAGAACAAAAACTTTCTGTTGTCGAACTTTCTTAGATTGCTATCGCCACGGATCAAGAAAGTATCCCATCTGTCAAAGCTGGGAATACGGTGATCTCGAACCGGTGCGACCACTATCACGGCGCCAATACTTCGCATCAGGCATTCTGCAGAAGAAAAGTCGTCAGTTTCCCTTCTTCATCGCTCCCAACGATAATATCACTCCGCTTCGCGTCTCTATGCCGGATACAAGATGATACGCCTCGCTCCTCGGGACCCTTCAAACCTATACAATACGGAAGAAAATCTATTTGAACAGGCCAAGCCCTGGTGAAGACCAACAACGGACCTTGCGCTCCGATCGTCTTTAGGCCTCCTGCATGATGCATGAGCTCATAGAGTTGATTGAATCGCTTGGAACCGAGCAGGTTTGTTGGGCAGAGTCTGCTGCCTGACAAGCAATACATACATCCAATTAACTTGTCCAGAAGCCAGTCTGCTTTCTGTCAATACGCATTAGATCTTAACGAGACTCCCATTTTCCAAGGTTTTCCATCATACTTGCCGATACTTCAGGTTAGTAGTTCCAAAGTCAACAGATGGAGCTGCTCAAGAGGATACGCGCGTGGGCCATAGCCGAACACGAAACGCACACAGAACCCGTTCCCAACCGTTAAAGCTCTCGAATCAGACCTGGCGGTCTAGAGGCACAAAATTCCTTCTTCGCCATGAGAAGTCCACTCAGCGAGAAACATCTGCTCAAGTGCAGCCACCTGTATTCCGCTTTCATGTCCCCTGTGGTTCCCTCATTCTTCAGGCGAAATCAGCAAAAAATTCGTGCTGCCAGGCTCTGCAGTCGGTCATTCCCACTTCGACATTTCCGGTTGCTGGTTACTTACGAATACTTAAGAGTGAACATGGCCAAAGCTCCCCTTCTCCCGTGCACCCCACAACCTTAACCCGCGCACCGACCATCTCATCCCGGGCGGGGTGGGGGGGGCCCATGACCGCTGACACGGCCCCGCGAATTGCCGGCGCGATGACATCAACAGTCTCTCCGGCCTCCCGCTAGCACGCGCGCACGCCAGCGCGCACGCCAAACGTGGCCGCGACGCCGCCAGAATTCGACGTGTCGCTCCACCACTTCCCCAAACACCTCACCCGAAATCATTCCATTGCATCTCGACCTCGACCGTCTGTCCTTTTTTTTTTCCCTCTTTCCTGCAAATAAAAGACGGAATCGAGGAATAGGAAGGCAGATACACAATTCCGGATCCCGAGTCAAGATCTCTCCGATCCACGATACCCCCCGCCTCCCTTTGCTTCCTTTACCCAGCCCTAGAACAACACCCTTCGCGAACCCAACATCGACACCCGAGCATCATTGTAAAAATGGCTCTTCAAATTCCAAAGACATACCGCGTGCTCTTTACGTTCATCGACCCCCTCGTCGCCCTTTGGGGGACTTCGCTCTTCCTCTTCGCCCCACAGACTGTGACTTCCTCGTACCTCCCAGCATCATACGTCCCAGCAGTCCTCCAAGATCCATCCCTCTCGCACCCGGCCGCCGCCCTCTCGTCAACCTCGCTGGCAACCTCGCTGAAAGAGTACTCGCTGCCGCTGCACTCACAGATCGGGGGGCATCTACTTTCTAACGCCCTCCTGTCGACCGTCCTGCTTCGCATGACTTTGGATGTGAAGGTCTGGCGCGTATATCAGCTCGCGCTTCTTGTGGTGGATATTTTCCTCCTGTACGGGACATTTGCGTCGTACACAATGCAGGGCAGATTGAATCCAATCACGACATGGAGGATGGAAGACTGGGGTGCTGTGGCTATTACCGTGTTGGCTGGGTTGACGAGAGTCTCGTTTCTGTTTGGGGTAGGGATTCCGAAGCAGCAGGTATTCGAGAAAGCATAACGCCTCGTTGGCATAGGTTGTCAAACACTTTGATTTTGATATTTAATGAACAGGGTATCACCATATCCAGTCTATCCTCGCCTGCAACAACCGTCATTTCCCAATGTCTCCAATGATACCCCGCATGCTGTTCGTAGTAACGACGAAAGAGTAGACAAAGCCGTATCCCTTTTGCGTGCCCTCTGTGTCATCAAACGATGACTTCCAACGCCAACCGCGTCGTACAAAACACCTCTCATAAATCATTTCACTTCTCATCGCAGGCCAAATGCACCTTTTTCAACAATAAACCGCACAGGTTTCCTAGTCCGGCGGCGGAAGCTGAGGGCATGTGGCCTCCCGCGTAATCCAACGTGATTGGTAGTTGGCCTTGGGCTTGGCAGCGGCAATGGCACTTGACCTGGCGACAGACCATTTCCTCCACGCTCATCAAAACCCCATCGCATGATACCTCCGCTCCTAACCCAATTTTCCAGATTTCGGCATTGACTGACATCAACCCATTGGATTCGCCCACAGCCCTCCAGTAGATTCTCGACACCAGCGCCCGTGACACGGACGCAGCCACGAACTGAGATGCCCTCCAGCTCGTTCAAGTGCAAAGCTACGGATTGAAGACTGGCGTCAGAGACCGCGCTACCGCAGAATGACAAACGTAGTTCACGGAGCTGTGGCAGGCCCAGCGCCACTACTTCGGTGGCGGTATCGGATAGTGCGCAGCAGAAGGAAAGGTCCAGGTGTGTGAGATTCTTGGCTGCACCAACTAGAGCCACAATAGCGTTGTCGGAGAGATAGGTGCAGTCTGCCAAGCACAGATGAGAAAGATTCAGGAACCTGAAAGGAGCCCACTGTTGAAACCCGGCGTCGGTGATAGAAGTGCAGCGCGTCAGAGAAAGGACCTCCAAACGATTGGACGCATGAGCTGCAAGATGTGCCATTGACCTGTCGGTGATGTGCTTGCAGTATGATAGGTTGAGGTGTTTCAATCCGGGGCAGCCAATGATGGTGCCAGGTTTAGGGATGTTGGCTGGTCTTTGCTGCGCCTGATTCGCAGCCACATTTTGAGGTTTGGCTTTTGCAGCAGAAGTCGAGATGACAACTTGCTTGTTTGCAGGCGGCGGTGGGGGTTCGGGGACAACCCAGCCGACAACGCGAGCAAGCAGGTTGTCGCCAACTTTGCGACAGTTGCTCCAATCAACCTCCTCCAATCCCTTGGCATTTTCGGCCATGTCCAGGATTTGGTTGGCAGACACATCCCACACAGACCGCATTCTCCAACGCTTGACATTACGACCGCAGCTTTCCCATAAGCATCGAAACCCGTCGTCTGTAATGTGAAAACAGTTGCTGATATCGATAGTCTCAGGTCGCATTCCAACAAAAGGACCGATTGACGTCTTGATAGCCACGTCTGTGACTCTCCTGTTGTATTCCGAAAGATCCAAATTCAAACACACCCTCGGATGCGTCGTCAGCAATTTACGCCAATGGCTAGAAACGAGTCGTGCTCGCATGAGCTCCGCGATATCCAAAAACGCAAAGACCGACACCAGCATATCATCTGGCAATGCGGGGCCCTGAGTGGGATGCGGCCGACGAGGTAAAGTCCTTGCCCGCTTAACCGGTACTTCGGAGTCTGGAGGCGACTGGGGGACAGAGAACCGGAGGGGTGTCGATTCGATATGGTGCATTCGAAACCCGTTCACCCCTATTGGCGAACAAGTGTCGGATTGTGGCGTAGGAGGGGCTAATGAGTTGCGTCGCCTATTCCGCATATTCTCCATGTCCACGCTGAGGAAGGGATCAGGATCCTTTGGTTCCATAGTTTCGGCGTCTTTCGTAGGAGAAGTCGGCTTCGAGGGTGTCGTGAATGTGACATGCGGCAGGGACTTTGGCGTCGTCGGTGTCGGAGGATCCGACTTGCTCGTGCGTTCTCTGGGGTCTGCATCCGCCATCTCGGTATCATCGTCCGACCTCTTATACCTTTTCCGTGCTGTCTCTTCCACCTGTGACTTGATATCAGGTGGGCATCTACTCCACAGCTTGTCCAGCGCATCACCTGGAATCACCAGACATTCGACTGTCGTTATCGCCCGCACCGTCGCCGTTCGACCCTCTGACAGACCCAAACTTGCAACCTCTCCGAAATACTGGCCGGCCTTCAATCTCGGTCGAATGTAGGAGGCACGCATGTCCTTCTTGAAAGGCTCTTGGGAATTCGGTGTTTCATGTATTACTTCGGCCTCTCCTCGGACGATGAAGAAGATCTCATTACCCGCTGAGCCTTGCTGAATGATATCGGTGAAGGGTGCATACGTCTTGGGCTGTGCGCTCAGGCCAAGGAAGTGCAGGATATCGGGGGGAAGTGTCGAGAAAAGCGGCAGTTCTCTGAGTGTTCTCCGGACGTTAACGAAGCCACTCCCGAGCGCGCTTCCTGCGGCGGGATCCTCGATCGCGCCTGGACTTGGTGATTTTCTCTTCTTGGAATTGACCACTGTGCCTTCCTTGATGGTGCCTATCTCGCCCGTCGAGACCTCACCTGGCGCCGGCTCTCTCAACCCGTTAACGTGTGTTGCTGGGGGTTTCAGAGGCTGCCCGCCCTCTTGCCGCTTCTTGTTCAAGATGTTTAGTCGCTCTTGAGCCTCGTGACGGATTGCCTTTTCCATGTCTGGGAACTTGGGCAGTTCTGCCTGGAGATCCTCTTTCTTAAGGACCACGAGGAGACACTTCGTCCGGGCAATGATTGTGGCAGTGCGAGGGATATCCATAAGAACGCCGATCTCCCCGAAGAACGCACCAGGTTTGAGTTCTGCATAAATGGCCTCGCCGTCCCGAGAAGTTACCGCCACGACCCCTCGCACCAACCAATACATTGCCCGAGCGTCGTCACCTTCCCTGAGAATGTGGTCTTGGGCAGCGTGAACCTGGGGTCGTAAGTGGTTTCCGATGGCAGCCAAGAACTCCTCCGGGGCAGAAACGAATAGGGGGAAGGACCTGATCCGGTCGACCAAATCGAGCGGCATATCCCGGATAGTCGAGGCCGTTAGGGGTGAAGGTCGAATAGGGCGAGTAGGATTCGAGTCGGAGTTGAAGGACCTGAGGAGGGAAATGGAATCGGGTACCCCGCCGGGACCCGCGACACCGGCTCCATGAGCCAGTGCCCGGTAGGGCGAAGGTGATGTCGGAGAGCGATTCCGCCTCATGGTCCGGGAGGGATGCCGCGTGCGTGGTCGTGTCGACGCCAGGTTTCCGATGTTGCCTTGCCGGCTAAGCTCTCTACCCCAGTAGAAGGGCAGAGGGCCAAAGCTTTTCACAGGGCTTCGCTAGTGCACACCCAAGCTAACGCCTGTGCTTCGCAAGGCGGTTGGGGGGGAACGTCCTCCCCTCCCCGTGTTTAGTATCACCGTAGTCCTTAGATGGTGGAGTGGCCTATCGTGAAGAAAGAGGACAGACGACGTGGGTTCATGCTATAGCCCGGTGGGTTGAGTGTGAGATCCCCGGCGTGGGGTGGGGATTGGCGCCGGTGATGGACACAGGCTGGTATGTCTTGTGATACCGGAAAAGGCTTCGTATGTATGTTTTGTTTTCGGGCGTTTCTCGTCTCTCTTCGCGGGGAGCGCACAATGACCGTGGCTTGCAGCGGGGCGTCTTGGAGTCCTGGAATTGGGTGTCGGGCAGTTGACGACACAGAGTGCTGCAGGTCGTATCACGCGATATCGCCGTCGGTTATGAGGATTGTCGAAATCGATCGATGGATGGTAGAAACGCCTGGACAGTGGCTCTTAGCTCTGCTGGCACCAGATGCCCATAAACCTGAAGACAGTGACAGAGAAAGTATTGGTGGGTGGCGCCGAATATGCTGAGAGCTTGCTCAAGCAGCGATGGTCCGTCTGTGGAAAAAAGACACACGGTCAGTTTCCACAGCGGGTTTGCGACTGGACTGAGGAAATTCCAACTCACCAATTTGGACGTCGAACAGCAGTCAACGGGAGACGATGGTTTATAGGTCCCCTCCAAAGAGTAGAGTGTTGCCGCAAAGTTTGAGCGACCGCAAGGAACGAGAAATGAATGGCAAAGGCGGTGGAACAACAGCTGCTAGGATGGCTTTCGCGGAATCGGAGACGGCAAACAGAGGCGAAAACGGTCTATGTCGATCACAACTCCGGTCTCGTCGAAGGCTTCGGGAAGGACGCAATTGGGTCTGTGAGGGAGTGCGGCGACGAAAGAGCCAAAAGATGAAAGAGAGAAGAAGAGGTCGCGATGAAGGAAGAGGCGGTCGTGACAGGGGAGGAACTGGAGCGACTAGGACGAGCAAAGTTGGTGTTGGGACGTGAGCGCAGTGGATGGACGTGAACGTGGACGTGGACTACAAACGTGGGACGGGGACGTGGGGAAGGTTCCTTCACGTTTCTCTTCGCAATTGCCAATGCCAGTGCCAGTGCAAGTGCAAGTGCAGTTGCAGGAGGTGCGGCGCAAGGCGAGGTCTAGCAAAGTTCCAGAAGGGGGAGAAGAAGGAAGGAGGGAAGGAACCAGGGCAGCGACAGCTGGTGCAAGAGCGGCAGTGGCAGCCAGAGCGAACAAGCGTAGCCTAGAAGGGGCAGCGACGATGCACTAGGGTGGAGATGGCACCTTCCCTTCGTTCCATGGGTAAGTACCTTAACTGCAAGCATAGCACTTGCGAAGGCAAAGGCCTGGCAATCTAAGGGTTACCTCGTACCTACAGGTAGGTAGGTAGGTAGGTAGGTATGACGCTCTAAGGGTGGGGCTCGGTCTACGGGGAAAGGTATCAACAACCTAGGTACCGAGCTACCGCCGCACGGGCTCTCCGGGGTTGCGAAGGCGTTTCTGGCAGGGAGACAGAATACCAAAGCTTAATCTGTCCCGTCCAGTCCGCGCATTTGAGCAGGAGGTGAGAGCAATGGCTGCTGAGGGTGCCAAATAGACGAAATATTTCTGGGTGCCGAAGTATTCTCGAGGCCCCTCAGAATCCGAATTCCACATGTCTTTCGCATACCGTGTTCTCCAAAGGGTGAAGTCGACATGACTTGCTTTACCATACCCTGGGTGCCTCGTCAACACGACCATGAAAAGATATGCGACAACAGACAAACTGCAGCGCCCACCTCTGAGACGGGCGGCCATTGGTGACAAACAGACGGACCTCCTGCCACCGAGGTGACGGATACTACCCGGCGATGCAGGGCCGAAGCTTGCCGGACGGTGACGGTGGTCTGCCATCATCATTTGCTCGCCCAGCACACCCTCTCTTGCTGGCTGGGAACAACTTGGAGTGGTCCCGAGAAAATGGTTCGCTGAAGATTGAAAAGACTTCAGGGGCAAATTGCGAAACTTCGCGTTTCCAGTCTTCTCAATTGCCAGCCCAGCCCAAGGCTAGTAGCCCGGCCCAACGTCGTGAGACTTTAGCTTAGGGCTGGGCTCGCTGGCTGATGCTGCCCGAACCTGCGCACTGTCCCGGCCGCCGGTGTGACGTGAAGACATGAATAAGGTAGCGCAAGCTAAACCAGGAGGGTACCTTCCCGGCCTCTCTCAAACCCCTAGCTATCTTAGACGAGCTGGCGGCAGGGTAGCTGAAGGGAGAAACAAATCAAACGGCTGTGTAGCTGCGCGTTTCTTTGTTCTCTTCGGGATTCCATGCTTGTTTCCATGACTTCGACTTCCATTTCGAATTATTCCACGCGGCCCACGGCCAGAAAAAAATTCTTCTTTTTGTCTCTGCCAGTGCGTTTGACTCTGCCACTTCGCGCGCGCGGTCATGTCCAAACTCACCTTGGACTTCATTCCCACAGGTCCAGCATCTCAAAATCTCGCACGAACGCAGTTGCCATCTGAGGCGGCGGTCGGTCGATGATCTTCTAGAAGCTCGCAGCCGTGGCCGTTACCGAGAGTTGTTGGTCCTTGTCATGACACATGGCCAAGTCGGGGATTTGAAGATGATAATCGAAGCAGAGTTGAGCTCTACCTTGGACACCTCGATCGTGGGCCGTCCCCGTCATCTGCCCGGTTAGTGTTTCGCCCCCAAAACATGTCTCCTTTCCATTGGACGACCGACAGTGTCTGTTGTCCGCGTAAGGTACTTACCTCTACCATTCTTACCTCATCTCTCCTGGCAGGTCGGCCCAGCTCGCTCTTGAGTCCAGGATCGAACTACTAATACTGTATGCGTGCATGATACTGAAGTACGTGAGTGGGACACCATCGCAGCGCGTGTCTCAAATATGCAGGCTGGGGCCCCTGGCTGATCCGGTCCGGAAGTAAGGTAGTGTAAAGCACGGGGCACAAGACGGTCCTTTAAAAGCCGACTGCCAAGTGAGCCCACAGCGGCTGGAGAGGAGGGTGCACCCGGTCAACCATGTCGCTGCGCGATGAAGCTGGGGACTGGCGGCCAAAAAGAGACAGGCTGGAGAGAAGGAGGGAGGATGCGTGGAAGCGTGGAAGCGTGGAAGCATCATGGAAGCCGTCTAGAAGAGTTCCATCGTTGGAGAGCACCAGTCAACGTGCTGTGCCGCTGCCACATAGGAATTAGGTTGCTGACAGTCCACCCTGTAGGTACATATTTGCTGACCACACGCAGGGAAAGGTTCCGCATCGAGATTTCGGTACCGTATCCGTAGTAATAATTGTGGGAGCGAAAGTAAGCGGCAATTGCCATGCTAGCTCGCATTTCACACACTCTTCTCCCGCTCCATTCCTGCCTCCTTGATGGCATGGAGAAGCACCTACCTACCTTCCATCTTGCAGGTTGCCCAGTATGGAAGGCGCGCAACTCCGTCGCTGCCTCACTCCTGATGCTTATCATGGCAAGAACCCGAGGTACCTTACTTCCGGTACCTTGGCTGTCTCCGCAAATTGATCCTCTGCCTGAGGTAAGGTTGGTACCGCCGTTCGAATCTTTTGCTCCCTCTCTCTCTCTCCTTTTGCTTTCTTGACATCACCATCTGTTCCTTCACCTACCTTACCTTATCCAATGATGCATATGTCCAGCGCCTACACCCACATCTTCTCGCTGCAATTTGCTCCCGTCTTTCTTTGATCTTTTCTTTCTTGAGACTCTGCTCATTATCTCGTTTTCACACCACTCTGCTCCTGTTGGCGTATTTCTCGAAAGCCGTTTGCTCTAAGATCCAGGTCAAGATCACACTCGCGACTAATCCCTCATCGCCCCTATTTTCGGCGCATTCCTGCACCACGGGCCAGACTTTTTCAGAGGTCTAGTTTGAAGCAGCAATCAATTTGCCGCATTCTTAGCCTAGCGATCGGATCACCAGCCTACCCTTGAAACGCAAACACAAAAATCCTTGCTTAAACTTTTACTGTGCTGAAACAAATACACAATCCAGACCGTGAGGACAAAGGCAAGGAATTTCTCTTGAGCACCAACAGCTATAGATGCGTCTCCCAACCAGACGTCACGGCACACATGAACCGACAACACACTCTAGTCGAGATGGCACCCGGCATAACGCCCGTCGGTCGCCGGTCGAATCCTGCAGCCCAATGCGCCACTATAATAGGTGCAGTTTTGACTTTTCTTCCCCTGAGGTCGGCCCAACTGTCCCTTCATAAGCTCAACGCCATCGGGACTTTTGCTGGTCTTACCACGTGTCGACGAGATTCGACGGCCCTTCTGGAAGCACGCACAGAACCCACCACGAGTTCATTTCCACGTTGGTGGTACTACCATGCACCTTGACCGCTGTCGCGTCCATTTCCTCTTACGTGCTAGACACTAATAATAGTGCCAGATGTTACAGGACCTCGCTCGCTAAGTCCCAAGCACACCCTGTCGAAAAACTATACACTTGATCCGTCTTGGTGTTATCAGGTCCAATCTCGTCAGTCTGATGGCAAGAATTAGACGTCGCGAGAGCAAGTTTTCGTGTAATGATGATCCCTGGATTTCACGTGTTTTCTTCGTCTATCGGCAAAAGCACCCCTGTCGAAGTCTATGAGGCGGTACCGTAGTCTTCGATTTACGGTCCATGCCTTTTCCCCGTACTTAGTACCGATTTGTTCCGACTAGATCATAGTCTACTGGCTTCTTACCAAGGATATTCGCCGATATTGCGGCTTTCGTGGCCTGCTCTACGTTACTGAAGTATTTCAGTCGACTATCCGCAGCAGCACATGGTCGATCTTGTTCATCGATGGTCTCGTATGTCGCGGTAGACATCAAATCGTTTTCTACATAGTACTTTAATCGTCGTTTAAGCCAGCAAACTCTAAGCCTTAAATGCGCGTCGAAACTTCTTCTGCTCGGGCAGCGAGGAGCACCGTCCCATAGCTGGTTGTTGTTGGTGTTGGGTACCTTGATTGCGGAGTATCTTTGTCGTTTGGTTTTCAGAGACACGTTACGTGTGTGCGCAGCTGCCACGAACGCCGACTCTGCATGTTCGTGTGACTGACTCGCGATGCTGGAATCAAGACCTTCGAGTTGAATCATGGATTTAAGTGCTATAACGTGCAGCCTTCTACATCATCACCCACACCTGGCTCATGACCCCGATAGCCAGGCAGGGTGCCGCAATTCCCAGAATCCCAGCAGAAAGCGCGCGGACCAAGCGTCTGATTACTCCGAACCATCCATGCAGTAACGTATCAACCCGGATTCATGGTTCGGTCCTGCAACGTTGCTTGTACAGTATACTCTCTTTGGCAGAGTTCCTTCTGCGATATCCCTAGCTTACTGCCCTAATGAGGCAGGTTTCTCGACACCCACCTCGGGGCTTACGCTACGACGTGGGCTTCGGTCGTGCTTGACTCAGGGTGTTCTTTTGCCTGGCGGGATGTAAGAGGGGTGGGCTGTGTCTGACCCGTCGCAGCCGCCGAGGCCGGAACTGCGTCTTCGTATGTAGGAAGAGAGGTCGCGAATTGGCCTGAAACTTCGTCGGAAGACCGGGGGCTTGGCCGTCTGCGTGAGATTGGCACGCGGCGGGAGGGGGGAGGGGCACAGCGACATCTAGCTGGCGATGAATCGAAGCTGAGATCCGGAACGGGCCACCCCGAACGGCCTCCCATCCGGTAGAAGTGGGGGTACCTGAGCGAACCGGACGGAACCGGACGACCGACTTGGCGATGCGCACCTCCCTCCCTTCTCCGGACTTCAAATTCAGATGCCACACAGGCCTTGTGCACAGTCGAGGCCGTTTGCAGTGTTGCAGCAGATGGAGCCATTCGCACAGAAGCAGCCCCTTCCCAGACCTTCTTGTGACATCTCCTTGTCTCTGAAGATGGCCTTCAGCGAAGTCATCAAGTCATCGTGAGACCCGGGAGCTGAGGTATGAGCCTTGCCGGGCGAAGGAGGCCGGGAAACAGGCGTCTCTGCTGCCTCGATCTCAGGGCTCCGGTGTCCGACCTCGCTGACCATCGGGTGCTGTTCCGTGGTGACGGGCAGAGCCAGTGCAGTAGCAGCCAGCAAGGCGACAGTCATTGGGGTAGCGACCTTCATTTTCGGCGAGGCGACAGGTGTGGTGCTGATCGCGATCTTTGGGTGAGTGATGTCGTGCCTGGGTATTTTTACTATTGACTGATGACAGGCGTCTGGGGGAGGGGGAAGGATTCGAAGAGTTGACGATTTGCGGCGGGACCACTGAAGATATAGATATCCGGATCGATCGTCGGACGGACAGAGAGCCGGAGTTGGTCGAACTTATCAAACAGACTTGACTTGCATGCAGCAAAGGAAGGCCAAGGAGCTAAACGAGCGCCGTTTGCGTTTGAGTGGGAATCACAAGGGGGTCGCCTAGAAAGCCACAACCAAAGCGTGAAACAAGTGCGCATACAAAGACGGCTAAAAGAGGAAGACTGGTGAAGGTGGCTTATCCCTTCTCTTGTTCCCGCCTTCCAGAGTGAGGAAGGAGGGAGGGTATTTAGAAGGTCAATTTAATTCAAATCGGATTGTACTAGGCGCTGTTGGCAAACGACAAACCCTCCTCCATCCCAACCCCTTTCTATTAATCCCGGCTCATTCGTTACGAGGGCAATCCATGGGAAGATGTGTGTGTGTGTGTGCTGGTCTTAGTGATATTATTACGTCGCATCCGGCGCGAATACAGGTTGCGACGCCGGGATTCGCAGAGCAAGAAGAAGAAAAAAAACATCCGAAGCGCAGAAAAACGAGACGACACCGGTCGGTCGTTCGTTTGATGCTGCGACCCGTGCGGAGCGGGGGTAATTTTATTTTGCCGGCGCTAAAAAAAAAAGCTGGCCCAAATCGAATTACATGCGTTGGTGCGAGTTCTTGCAGAGCTCGTTGGCGCTATTGTCACCGTCCCCGCCAGCGGCACTGGGGAAGAGGGCCCGATGCTGGACCTGCAGATCAGCCGCGGTACTCTTTTCTTGCGGACAAGTAACATACAGAGTACTCCGACCCAACGACATGCCGAGTCAGTTCAGCTAGAATGTCCCGCGGACGGTGCTTTTGAATGAACATTGCTGGTCCTGCATGATATCCCACTTCCCGTCTTCGGCGGCTCTCTGCCGAGGCCGATCATGTGTCGCAGACGGGCGACTCCCCAAACAGAGCAGTTTGGGAGAGGACCGGATTCGAGGCTGCAGCAGTTACGGGCAACGGGGCTGACCCTTAACTTGACCTCCTGTGGAGTGCAGCAGCAGCAGCAGCCGGAAACGCTCAAGTTCTACCCGCTTGTGTTGCTGGCAGCGGGAGAAATGACGTCGCGAGATCACAGTTTTGGTAAATTGGCGCTGAGTAGGCCGAGTGCGTGGCCATCAGCCTCTGTCAGGCACTTTCGCTCCGGAGTAAGTTGCTGAGAATGGGGCCCAAGCCAAATCGAAAATGATGGGGAGGCTGGGTTCTGTGATGGATGGATGGATGGACTGGTCACCCCAATTGGCGTTGGCGCAGGATTGAGATAATTGAATTACTCACGACCTATTACCTCCGGACCACTTAGATGAGAAGGCGTAAGTTTTTCAAAAGGGGCCTACCGGTAAGCCAAGGGCAGCAAGCATGAGGAGCCGTCCTTCAGACCATGTTGTGCAGTTTAGATGGGAGCGCCCTTGGTCGCGCTTCGACTGGGGAAGATGATATGATGTCTTTCTGGCTTGGGTGAACCGGCTTGTGGCTTGTCACAACGGTTGGCTGGGCGTCACTGAGGTGTAGTTGCTGTCCGGGTTAGTCTTGGTTGACAGCCTTCTCAAGGCGTGCTAATTCTTGTTGGCGAAACATGGCGGTGGACGATTCAGGTGGTTTCGAGAAGATTGGAGCAGGGGACTTTTGTGTGGTTGGTGGTTTTTTCCCCCCTTTCTGCATTTGTGTTTATTGGGATTGGTGAGTTTGAATTATGCTGTCTCGTGAGGCTCGCCATGTTTGGTTGGACGAATGGTCAATATTGCAGTATGCAAGATGCAGTCTCTCTCGTTTCGGTTAGAATTTCACGTGTCTGGAGAGGCTGGATGCGCGTCCAAGAAGAGAAAGAAATGGACGATTGTAAGAACAGCTGGCAGGGGAGTTGGAAAGACGGGGCTTGTTTGTTCGGAGTGTGTCACGCGTCGAGCTGGGGTTTCGAGCAAGGACCATCTAACCTTGCAATAAACGAGCGCGGGGGACTTGCCATCAACATCCACGCCGGCCACTATGGATGGACCTCCAGAGAGTGAATTCGCGAGAAATGTAATTGGTTTCCTCTGGAGGGATGAGCCTCGGATAATCTCAGTCAGTTCTCAAGATCCGATTTGACGTATGGAATGGCTCCGGACTTGTATCACGTCGGTCTACAACGACTAAAACGGGAAAAAAGTTGTGTCTGGTCGACGTGCTGTGTATGTATAAATGATATCCGATGTTAGTAGACAATTATTTTTTAGCCAGTGGCATGTTACTAATGGCCCAGAGCTCTAATCAGCGATTCTCGGGCAGGCAGTGGCCGATGGCGGAGGTTGCAGCTGGCTCCAGCCGCCCTTTGGAACCGGTCGGAGTTAGGCTCCCAACAGCCGCTGCGCAGTGGAATGGAAGCTGCGGGAAATTCCACCGCCTTCTCTACGCACCACTCACATGACTGCAAGAAGAAATAGAAACGTCATTCGTCATTGCCTCCAAGCGGACTTGTCAAACATCAACTTTTCAACGACTTCGTCCCCCCTCGACGAATATTCGCCTTGACGTTTTCCGCACACGCATTCAACGTACCATAATCGCGATAGAACATACAGGCCACGATGTCCTTCAGCATCGCCCTTCGCCAGACGCCTGGGCGCATGGCGCAGCGCATCCCGCAGCTCACCAGGAGCTTCCACTCCTCAAAGACCCCGATCGCCGCCCGCGCAAACACGACATCGAGCGCATTCTTCACTGCGCGCAATGCTTTCCGCAACTCCTCAAGATCCTACATGCAGCAGGCTGCCCCCGTCCAGGGCCAGTCGACCTCGCCGCTGCGCAAGCTGATGGTCGGCGGCGCCATTTTTGGAGGAACCCTGGTGGCCATCAACGTCGTCTTCAACCGCGAGACGAGAACCGACGGCGGCATGCCCCCCTTCGAGCGCGAGTATCTCAACGATACCTTCCTCCATACCGGTCTGGGTGTTGGTATCATTGCCCTGACGGCGAGACAGATGGTGCAAAGTGGTTTCGTCTACAGAATCATGGTCACCAACCCGTGGGTTGTCGGTATTGGTGGTTTGGCACTGAGTTGGGGTACTATGTACGGCACTCGTGCCATTTCTCCTGACAAGTAGGTCTTTCTCGTTTTCTACCCTGGATGAAATGGCAAAATGCTGACGAAGCAACAGCTACATCCCCAAGTACGCCATGTGGGCCGCCTTCAACGCCACCCAGGCCGCCATGATCGCTCCCCTCCTGACGCTGGTTCCCGGTGCCCTTCTCGCCCGCGCAGGTCTCTACACTGTTGCCATGATGGGCTCTCTTTCCATCGTTGGTGCCACCGCTAAGCAGGACAAGTACCTCTACATTGGTGGTCCTCTTCTCGCCGGCCTAGGTGTTGTCATCGCCTCCAGCCTCGCGCCCATGCTTCTCCCCGTCACGGCCGTCCGCACCCTCGCCTTGACGGAGAGCATCTCCCTGTACGGTGGCCTGGCCGTCTTTGGCGGCTTCACGCTGTACGATGTCCAAAAGATTCTGCACCACGCCCGCTTGGCTGAGCGGGGCGTCATGCGCAGAGATGCCGTCAACGAGAGCATTGCGCTCGAGTTGGACTTCATCAACATCTTTGTGCGCATGGTTCAGATCCTGATGATGCAGAACAACCGCAAGAAGTAAAGCAAAATGGAGTAGAAAGTGTAAGATGGCGGAATGGAACGGAATCAATATCCTATGATCGGAAAACATTTTCTTCTTCTCGCATACAATGGCTTAGGACAGAGGACTGGAGAAACCCCTCTCATGATTACATACAACTCGAAGACGCCTATAGGCCAGGAGTTGGAATTTTGCTTTGTACTATATTTAATCGATTAAGAAAAATCGAAAGTTTACCATGACAGTATGGACTACAGCATTTGTTCAATATCACTGCCCCGTCTAGTCTCGTAATATGTTGGCCGCGATAGCTCAATAGCTAGTGAATCGAGTCAAACCGATCTGAGTATTACGCAAGCGTTATATCCTGACGCAATAGAGAGCCTTACTCCGCGGTACAATTACCAATATCTTACAGCACCAGTCATCACCCCACACCACGTCGACGTGGACTTGCAAGCCTTTGGAGCTGTAAACTGTTATTTTGCAAAGCGGGTGGACGCTGTCATTGCCGTGGCTATTCCTCAGCCAAAGGCATCATTGCCTCCCCGTCTTGATATCATGATCCCAAATGTGGAAAAAAAAAGAAAAAAGAAAGACCCAATCCCAGAGATCCCGTGCGTCATCCCCGTTTCCCTATTGTTACAGCCTCCCCTTCTCCCTATCCCCGAGTCACCCCTGCAAATCAGGGAAAGTCCTCAAGAAATGGCTGGGACACTCGTACCCCGACGGGTTCTTGTTCAGGTACAGCTGGTGGTACTGCTCCGCGTCCCACCACTGCCCCGCCGGGATGATCTCGGTGACGATCTTGCCCTCGTACCACTGCTCGTTGGCGAGCCTCGTGACCTCCCTGGCGACGGCCTCCTGCTCGGCGTCGTGGTAGAAGATGGCGGAGCGGTACTGCGGCCCCGTGTCGGGGCCCTGGCGGTTCGCGGTGGTGGGGTCGTGCATGCGGTAGAAGAACTCGAGGAGCTGGCGGTAGGTGACCTTGTCGGGGTCGTAGACGACCTGCAGGGCCTCGGCGTGGCCCGTGTCGCCGCCGCAGACGGCGCGGTAGGTCGGGTTGTCGAGGTCGCCGCCGATGTAGCCGACGCGGGCGTCGATGAGGCCCCGGGCCTGGAAGTGCTTGCGGTAGAGGTGCTCGACGCCCCAGAAGCAGCCGGCGGCGATGGTGGCCTTTTGGGCGTGGGGCGGGATCGTCGGGCCGTTGGCCGCGACGGAGGAGGAGGAGCCCTGGCCTGCGAGCGACATTGCGGAAGACGAGGTGAAGGTGCGGGCGAAGCGGGTTACGAAGGAGGAGAATAGCATTGTTTGATGTTGCTTTTATTGTTGTCGTTGTTGTTGTTGCTGTTCTTGTGGTGGTGGTGGTGATGGTGATGGTGGTGGCGGAAGAGGGCGGCTGCAAGCACGACGGCGACGGAGGTGATGACGGCCAGCGCCACAGGAGGGGCAGCTGCAGGTGGCTGGAGCTTGGGGTGGGGTTGGGCGGATCGGGGAAATGCGACGTTTCGGCGGTATGACGGAGGCGGCTTGCCGCTCGGTATTTGTTTTGCGGGGTGTTAAGGATCATTAGATGCTTCGTTTCACGGGGAAGTGTACTGGTTTTCAGTATCGCGAGGCAATTCCGAAAGCTACCTGCCACAGGATTAGATGCTTTGGATAGCGGAAACTCGACGAAGTGCTTCTAGATTGGCCGCCCCCTACTAACATGCACAATCCAAAGATCATATTCCATCACCCTAACATTTGTCAGATGCAGAGCTGCGAAGCCCTCGACACATCGTGGAACATAGGTAGTCACTCGGGTGACAGAAAAGATTTATCAAATATCTTTACAGTAGCACCTACTATGATTCTTTCTCCCTCTAGTAATTTGTAATAAGAGTGGTAAAGGTAGTAAGCAAATGTAGATTCTAAGGTTTAGTTTGATATATTTTATAGGTCAGCCCAGCCTTGTTAAAGTTTTACAGTATTTGGATACTAAAGTGAAAGTTACTCTAGGCGCTGCCGCTTTTTCTATCACCCGAGTCATAGTTAGAACTATGAAATCCTAACTATGAAATCCTAACTATAAAATCCCAAGTAGTAATTACCAAGCACACAGTAGCCTAGGCATACTCAGGAACTTCCCTTTTAATAAATTAATCTTCCATCAATCACACTATACTAACCTAAAACCCGGCCACGCGACCCGGGAGAATAGCTGCCCAAGTATCAGGAGAAACATCTCTTACATAGAAAGATGTATAGACGACTTGGAAGCTAGACAAACGAGTAGCTTTTGCCTAGACCACAGCCATTTTTTTTTGGGTCAAATTCAACGTCTTGATGCAAAGGACGCCAGCTTTCTGGTCACAATAATTCTTTTTCAGCCCGTTATACGGCGTTGATTTGATGGCTGTAGTGAAGAGTTAAAGTTAGAAAGCTTCTTGTTTGGCGAACTTTCCTACGGAAGCACATGTGCTCTTTTACGCCCTAACTGGTACGCAAGATGTAGGAAGCTGACTCGAAACAATGAAGCGTCCCCGAGCGGCACTTCTGCCGTATGAACCAGGAAAGGTTTTACAATATAAAAAGGCCGACTTTTCTGAGGTCATGACCAAGCCCGGTTTCTGCCTTGTGAGCGTCGTCCGCGGATACTTGCGCCATCATTTCCAGCTACGCTTTGCATTCTCACAAAGATTTCTTCTGTGCCGACGAACCCCCAAGGCACAAACAAATATGAAGACCGCTGTCCTCGCCGTCGCCGTTGCATCCTTGCTCTCTTTCAATTCTGTCTCTGCTGTCTGGTGTTGTTGTTACCCTCCCAATACGTTTATCGATGTACCAGGAACCCTGGAAGACTGCAATCAACAATGCGTGAAACAAGGCTTTCTTCGTGCTGGTTGCTCAAGTCGGACAGGCAAGTGAGAATCTCGACCCTGGCATTATGTTCCGGCGGGACGCAACACTTACAGCAGTAGCAGCCAGATCTTCCGCTACCATATAGAGGCACAGGGGGCTGTTGAGATGTTTCTCGTTTGGGGGAATGGGTTACGGTCCTAGGTCGTCAAGCTACTCTTGTCAGTCCTGAAAATGTCTATGCGGGAAGACCGGAGTTACTTTGGAAAAGTCTGGATCTCTACTACAAAAATCATGGATATCTGTCGCTGCGCTGAGCAATGCTGTATGTATGGTCTATATCGCCTCTAAAACCGAAACATTGGCCAATGTCTTTTGCCAGAAACTAGGCTTTCTCTACGACCCTCCCGGCCTTTCGATGTCTCCATTCCCTGGCCAAAAATGCCAACGCTACACACAGGCCCAGCCCAGCGAGGCCGATGCCCATGTACATCGCACCTCGGAACCCGATGAACTTGTCCCCGGTCGAGTGACCGCCCCGGTTGACGTGGACCTCCACAGTCCCGGCGAAACCCACGCCGAGAGCGATGCCGTAGTTGACGACTGTGTTGACCAGACTGGCGCCGATGCCCTGGTGCTCCCTCTTGACGGCGTTGGACAGGATCAGCGTGGCGGCGGGGAAACTCATGTCCATGCCGAAGGGCATGATGAGCATCGACACGAAGATCTGCGCCCAGTAGGTCTGGTTCTCCGGGGCGGTGGCCGTCAAGACGACGCCGACTGTGAAGGCCAGCAGCGCCATGGTCATGACGACGGCCGGATGGACCTTGAGCGGGCCGAGGAGTTTGCCGGTGATGCCGGCCGCGATGGCGCCGGTGACCACGACGGGCGAAAACCACGCACACGTCAGCAGCGGCGACAGAGTGCGGATCTCCTGCAGGATCTGCACCAGGTACAGCGTCCAGATGCCGAACGTGGCCCACCCGCAGACGACGGCGGCAAGCACGAAGGCGACGTCGGCGTTGATGGCATCGAACGGCAGGAGAGGCTTTGGCGCATACTTGAACTCGATGGCGGCAAACACACCGGCCAGGAGCAGTCCGAGGATCAGCGGAACCAGCACCACGGCCGTCTTCCATCCGTCGATGGGTGCCTGGTTCCACGCGAAGTTGAAGAGGACCAGCGCTACGATGCCCGTCACCGCGCCCGGGAGGTCGAGCTCGACGGCCATGTCCCTCAGACCTCTCGGCGGGGGCATCCTCCTGGGCGGTTCCGGAATGATGAAGAAGCTTGCGACGGCCAGAACGGCGAGCCAGATCGAGAGCGCCCACAGGGCCCAGGGCCACCACTCCAGCTCCAAGACGGAAGCGACGGCGGCGCCTATGACGCTGCCCATGGGCGCGACGGCGCCGAAGAAGGAGAAGACCATGGCCTTGCGGTGGCCCGGGGGATACGCGACGCCGAGCAGCGCGAGGGCGTTGGGGAGGCAGATGGCCGGGCCGATCCCTTGCAACACGCGACTGAAGACGGCGAGGGTGAAGTTGGAGTAGACGCTGAGGCCGGCGACGAGGGACCAGACGGAGAACCAGGAGAAGCCGACGATGAGCATGCGCTTGTAGCCGAAGGCATCACCGAGGCGGCCGGAGAAGAGGATGAAGGTGCCGACGGTGAGGGAGTAGCCGGCAACGAGCCAAGCGAGGCGGGCCGGGTTGTCGACGTTGAACGAACTGCCGATTACGTGGAGCAGGATGAGGGTTTCCATGTAAGCTGCCTCTACGAGGGTGTCAGTCGTTGAACCCTTCCGTTGCGCTGTGTGAAGGATTAACGAGATGCTTACGGGTGCAGAATTGTGCCATGCAGCACACGGCCACGAAAAGCGCCTCTCGGGGGAAAGACATGGTCGTGGCGGCCCAAACCTCGGAGCCGTTGGTCTGCCGCGGCGCAAGACCGTCGTCGTTGCTGTCCGATTCATCCCTGCTTGATTGGTCCGGCGACGCGCCCGAGCCGTCGGCAATGGCCTCGTCGTCCTCTTTCGTCGGCATCTTAACATCGGGTGTCGCAGTCGCGGTTCTGTCTTCGGTCAAGCTGTCGATGCTCCTGCGGTGCTGCTTCTCGGACGTCGAAGGCGAAGACATCGTGACGATGGATGAGCTTCTTCAACACCTCAAAGCTAGACGATTCATCAGTCCCGGGACATGAGAACCAACGACTGAACCAGGGTCGCGGGGCGGGAGCGAGTTGAAGTAAGAAAGGTCTACCCCGTTGAGGCTACGGCAGATATGAGCGGGAACTCCTATGTTCGCCCTCCCTGGGCGTGGACGCTAACTTCATAAAGAGAAGAAGAGGGGCCCTTTGGAAGAAAGGAAAATGGGAACACCCCTAAACCGGCGAGACCCCATGGCCTGGATCTGCTCGGAATTAGACGTGGGATAGGTCCAGTTTTGCAATTTGTAAGGTCTGAATTTGCAGTGGCCAGGGGGGGAGGGGGGGGGTCCGGGACGGATCCATTTTGATAGTGGAGATGGAGTGAGTGGTGGTCGATAAGCTTTTGGGTTGCCTTGTCGTGTATTGTGAGATGTCAAGCAGAAGAAGGAAACAAGGTGATAACGCGTAATTCCCAAACACCGCCGCTACGGAGCGCACGCGTGCCACCCCTGTCATGATTCAATTTTTTGCCTTTGGGAATACGGCCCCCAAGATCTAATCTGTTGGCCTTCCATTGACTCGATATCGAAGCGCATCGACCCGGATGATGCCGAAATCTTTGAAGTCCAGATACTCAGGTGCTGTCGATGCCATGAGATGAGATAAATTGTCTGCAAAGGCTCCAGATCTAACCATCTTCCTCCAATTTGCTTGGCAGTTTTATGGCAGAGCCAAGGCTTCTCGAAGAAAGAGGACATCCGGTAATAGCGCGGTCCAAGAAGCGGGTGTTTTCCGCGGCCCAACTGCAAGCATCTGCAGGCTGCCTGCTCAGAGACATTGAGACCACCGACTGCCCAATGAGGCTCCGTGAAGGATGGGGGTTGTTGGCTGCAGACGGCTCGATCCAAGGTCTCAGGATCTCGCAGGGCTGGGGGTGAAATTCCGAGACAGCAGCCTAGAAAACGCCAACTCGGGCTGGGCTGGTCTAGTTCGTACCCAAGCGCGTGCTTGAAGAAGCTGACACAAACGCCATCCCATCCCATCAAGGCCGAAAGCGTCCACGTCAGGACCTGACGGCCTCCACGTTGACGACATTTGTTGGCGTCGAAGCCAAGGGCAAGGCAAAGCTCGCAATCCTTGTCGCCTATCCATCGGCTCACTAAGCGGCCGGATTACGGATTCGACGGGTGCCGTGGACGGGTTCAAGCCCCGGATTAACCGTGAGCCCCGGGTCCGGCAGTGCGTGGTGGCTCTCTCCGACGTCCGAGAGGGTTTGGCTTGCAACGGCGCGCCCTTGGACGCGCGATCGCGAGGTTATGACCGAGATCGTGCTCCTCGACGTTTTTCCACTCATGGTCCGTGAGGTAACACTGACGTTTCGGAGCTACGGAACGGAGCTACGGAATTACGGAGCAGATAATAGCAATAGGGTCCTTCACCGAAGGCATCCATGGATATTGACTTAGTCCTGCCTACGAGAAGGTTGTTGATGACGCGCCCTGGCAGATCAAATGACGTGCGTAGCGAAAGACTAAGTTCGTCTGCATCCTAAGCCGAGTGAACTGACGAAAAGGAAAAAAGAAAAAAAAAAAAACAAGACTCACCGAGATTCCGAACCATTTCAAGTCCTCAGAGCCCGTTACCGGTACACTGTGACCGACCCCCAGTGCCGTAGATGCCCCCTCTAAGCTCGGTCCATACACATACATACTTTGCGTACTGCCCGCTCGGCGTTCCAGGAAGCGTTTGCTGTGGTGTGAGGCTGTATCCAAAGATACCAGTCCACTGCTTGATCGTTTCGTTCCGATTTCGGGGGTAGGGCGTGGTGTCCGCGCTGCCGTGGTAGTACTAGGCATTATCTGTACCGGAGCAGTAGTGGATGGCTACGATGATGGGTGTGTTAGGCGTCACCTTGTCCGGGACGTACATGTACATCTTTTGCGCCTGACGGATTGAATCCGAAACCGGTCGGTCACCTGTTGAAGAAGACGACGCCGTTGCGAGCGTGCCGCTCGGGGCTGCTGTCAGGAGGTTTGGGAGGCGCATCTTTCCCACATACAGCGGATTCGACCGATTGAAACGTTCGCGCTGATTTCTCGAATGGGAACAACCATTCACACAAAGCTATTGAAGAGGAGGTGGAAAGTCTTTGTGGACTGTGAGCTATGCCATAAAGTCGTGAATGCGGTAGCGGACGTTGAGATTCCGGATGAGTTGCCGCATTCCACCACCCCACTCGTCTTTACACTGCGACGGTCCCCGTATTCCGGGTGAGCGGAGACACCTCATCTACGATGCATTTCCGGACGGTTCGTCGTTCTATAGTTGTCTAGCCAGCGGATGATGTTTCACGTGGCCGATATACCAACATCCGTTTGGCCTGAATACGGTGTCGGCTGAGCCTCTCGACAGCTCGAATACACCCGGAAAGCCACGTGGTGAACAGCAAACACAGAATGAAGGCGTTGGAAAAGCCTCAAGCCGAATTGAGTCAAGAGGAGGAAGCATCTAAATCTTTTTGGTATCCGCTCCATGCCCGCTGAACCCAAGAACGAGATGCCAAACGCCACGCCATGGAAACCCAATGCCCGTGTCTATATACATACCCTCTACACCTTCACCATCATCGCACGTCTACGCCCACGCGTTGTCCCCTCTCATTTCCCCGTACGACTCCTCAGGGTCTTCAAGCCGGTCTTGTGCTCCGTGTGCTTCTTGCTCAGCTGCTTCTGCCGAATGAACAAGCTCATCGCCAGTCCCGCGCCCGCAAACGCGACGTAGACGACGTACATGGTCTTCAGGCTGCTCAGATACGCGCCTCGTGCGATGCGCCCCTGCTCCCCCTCGAGGCCGGCCACGACGCCGACGCTCGACGCCGCGCTCGACCCGGACAGCAGCGCCGCGAGGTCCGGGCCCAGCTCCCGCAGCAGTCGCGGGTGCTGCTTCTGCATCTCGTTGTTGAAGACCACGCCGCCGATGACGACGGAGACGGACGTGGCCATCTGCCGGATGAAGCCGAACGTCGACGTCGCGGCCGCGACGTCCCTGGGCTCGACCGAGGTCTGGACCGCGATCAGCGGCGACTGGAAGTTGGGCCCGACGCCCAGCCCGGCCACGACCTGGTAGAGGACGATCTTGGCGAGGTCGAGCCGCGGGGGGAGGTCGTGGAGGAGACCGAAGCCCAGCGTCATGACGGCCATGCCGGCGACGATGATGTAGAGGTAGTTGCCCGTCTTGCGGATGACGAAGCCCGCGAGGGCGGACATGCACGACAGCGACAGCACGTACGGCAGCAGGTACACGCCGGACAGCAGCGACGAGACGCCCTGCACGCCCTGGAAGTAGAGCGGCAGCCAGTAGCTTCCCGACATGAAGACGAAGGCGTGGAAGAAGGCCGTCGCGAAGGCCGCCAGGTTCGACGGGTCGCCGAAGAGGTGCATCGGGACGACGGGGTACCGGGCGTACTTGAGCTCGTTGATCGTGAACAGCGCGATCGTGAAGATGCCGAAGACGATGAGGCAGATGACGGTGGGCGAGCTCCAGGGGTGCGACACGCCGCCGAACTCGAGTCCGAAGAGGAACATGACGGTGCCGCCGATGATCGTGACGGTCCCGATCCAGTCGATGGCCTTCAAGCCCTGGCCTACGGGCGTACGAGGGTTGTGCAGCTTCAGGACGAAGAAGAGCACCACGAAGCCCACGCCCGAGATGGGCAGGTTGATGTAGAAGCACCATCGCCACGTGACCTGGCTCGTGAAGACGCCTCCGACGACGGGGCCGATGGCCGAGCTGATGGCCCACACCACGCCCAGGACGCCGAAGTAGACGCCGCGCTGGCGCATGGAGAACAAGTCGCTGATGCAGATGTTGACCAGGACGATGATGCCGCCGCCGCCGACGCCCTGGATGGCGCGGGCGGCGATGAGCATGGCCATGTCGACGGCCAGGCCGCAGACCAGGGACCCGACCCAGAACACGGCCACGGCGGCCAGCAACACCGGCTTGCGGCCCCAGATGTCGGAGATCTTGCCCCAGGTCGGCACGAAGGCGGCGTTGGCGAGGAGGTAGGCGCTGCCGATCCAGACGTAGCCGACGTTGCTGTCGAACTCCTGCGCGATGGTCGGCACGGCGGTGGTGATGATGGTGACGTCCAGCGCCGCGAGGAAGAGCGCGGCGCACAGGGACAGGACGATCAGCGTCGTCTCCAGCTTGGTGCGACCGGCCTCCGGGTCGTCGTCGTGGCCGGCGGAGGCGGCGGCGGCGGCCGGGGGAGGCGCATCATGTGCCTCCTCGGACGCCTCCTCGGCCTCGCCGTTCGTGGCACCGGCCTCTGGCGGGCCGCCGGTCTTGGCAGCCCCGGGCGAATGTGAGTCGCCGGCTGGGTAGTCGCTGCGGGTCGTGACCGAGTCGAAACTGCTGTTGCTGGTCGTGCCCGCGGCGCGTTCAACATCGGAGTCGACTTTCTCGTCGTCGCGTGGATCTGGTGCTGTCATCTGTGGCGCTGTGAAGTTGTTCGGGTGGTGGGTTTTGCATCGATATCAAAGTCGCCCTTTTTGCACTTTGCTGTCGAGCTATGAGTGATGAGTCAATCACACGAGTGACGTCCGGGGTCAAGGAAACCAACATGTATGAATCAAGAAGCGAGCCGCCGATGGTCTAGCTTAAGAGACAGATGAAAATGCAGATGTAAGAAAGCGGCAAATCAGCTTGAGGGCGCTCGCGACGGCTCACTCAGACCGATCACCAAAAGAGAAATGAGGCACACATCTCGTCGTCATCATAAGACCGAAGCGAGCCGAACGGCGGCAGATTTTCATTCCCTAGTCGATGGCAAGACACCTCCACCTTCGCCCCAACCTGACCCCGGTCCCATGTGCAAAAGAATCGGGAAAGGTGGGATGGGTCTCGAGCCGGCCAAAGCCCAACCAAGGTAAGACGGCCGCGGGTCATCGTCTGCTGGGCGGGGCCGGTTGGCCGGTTTGCGACGGCCGACGTTCAGATTGGCGCTGCCGCGTTGCCGCGTTGCCGAATCGGCCAAGACGAAAAGCTTTTTTTTCGCTGGATTTTGCTCATGTTTCCGATGCGGCAGGCTTGCTTTCGCGGTATCTCACGCTGGAATGGAATGACACGCTCATCGGGGAGGGCCCTCATCGGAGTTTATTTAGAGCAGGCGTTCCTCGGGACTCGAAAGCGGCACTTCCTTTCAAACCACGTAGTTCTTCAGCCTGTTTATTAGTCTCGATCCGGCAGAGCGTGATCCTGGACAGGTGACATGCCCAACCCATGCAGTGCAGTAGTACGACAGACGGGAGTTTGGTTCGTCGAATGGCTCTAGGTACTCAAATGGAGAGCGCAACTCGCAAGCCCGTGTCGACTGTCCTCGTTGAAGCTAATGAAGGATCCCGTCGGCTTGGAAGCCAGCCATAAGAATCGCGTGTTATTCCCGTCGTACTTACGATTGACCTGCGTCGCTATGAGGGACGCAAGGAGCTTCCCCGCGTCTGGCCGCCTTCCCGGCCTCACCTCATCCTTGACACCGTCACTGTCCGTCCAGTCGGGATCGGGTTTTGATCTACCATTTCCAACGTTAACATTACTTATTTCACTTTTTTCTGGTTGTGTCTAGCTGATCATAAATCTCTCGTTCTTGATATTCTTCGCAACCTCGAACGGTTTGGGCTTCTGGCCCAACTGCGTCAGGCTCTTATGTAGCGTGTGAGGGCCGACGTCCTGCCTCTCTCGGTCTCCCGCCCAGTCCGTCGCCGTCGCCGTCGGCGGCGCCGCCGACTGCATGCCCCTGACGGCACACACGGCCGCGAAGTCGAGCGTCGGGTACCCGCACCTCTCCGGCCGCTTCCCCGACACCCTCGACGTGGCGATGATGATGGCCGCGGACAGGACCAGGATGATGCCGCTCACCACGACGAAGAGGACCCTGCTGACCTTCCCCGCGACGACCTGGTGGCTGAGGACGGAGATGGACAGGTCGGTGTACATGTCCTTGGTCAGGCCCTCGCGGGGCCCCTTGAGTTCCCAGACGGAGGTGCCGTTGGCGAAGTAATTCGAGTGGAAGTAGCTGAACGGCACCGACATGGCCCTCCGGATGGCCCTCAGAGACAGCTTCTTGGCCACCTCGCTGTCGTTGATCGGCAGTGCCGTTACCGCGTAGATGGCCAACGCCGAGTTGTCGCCGGCGGTGGCTTTTCCTCCGCCGTGCGTGCCGTTCGAGCTGAACCCCGGGACGACCGCGGAGAGGGCCAGTATGTAGTCGTCGAGGCTGACGCTGTCCTGTACCGCCGGGGTCATGTCGCTCACGGCGAGGATGGAGAAGTTTCCGCGGTCGTAGGTGATTGTTGCTTTGCGTGTGTAGACGAAAAGAGACGACGAAAGTACCAGGGCGTTGGTCCAGGATTGGTTGGCGATGCAGGAGCTCGTCGCTTGCAGCGAGATTGGGCAATATGCTGATCCTGAGAGGAGAACGACGAACGTCAGCAAACGCGAAAACACCGACCGATGCGAGGACGCCTTCCGAATGAATGCTCACCGAAAAACAGCGCGTTGTTCTCGCCAACGTCTGAGCACCAGTACGCGGCGGCGTTGGGGGCGCCGAGGAGGAAGCATTTCCCGGACGAGCGAAGCCTGTCGAGATCGTGCACCTTGCCGTATTCGAGCTGCACCACTCGTGTGTTCGGGACCACGTAGGACGACGAGTCCGGGTACTGCTTCAGGTCGTCGGCCTGCGGCGCGATGGAGACGACGCCGCCGCAGATCAGATACGATTCGTCACAGGCGGACCATTTGCCGTTCGCGTCGTCGCACTTTCCCAAGCCCTCGTGCAAGGGATCCACGGAGAACGAGTCCCTGTCGGACCAGGCGGGACTGCCCATCTGCACCAAGAGCGCCGTCGCCGTCGAGTTGGTGACGTGGTAAATGTTGGAGGCGTTAAACGGGCCGATTCCAGCAGACACCGGATACGTCTTTTCGGGGAACGTGACCATCTCGACGGAGATGGCACCTGTGTCGACACTCGTCAGCATGGATTATGAGTTGGAGTATGTCATGTATGAAAGAAGCTTACCCATGAGGATGACACCAGGGAGGGGGATCGAGCAGATGACGAGGAGGCTAAAACACAGTCAGACTTCGCTCAGTGTTAGTCAACCAAGGAAGGCTTACCGAAACAAACTCGAGTACTTTTGTTTCCAATCCGCCGTCGCCAAGAGCCGTAAGAGACCCCAAACACCAGTCCCGGAGTCAAGTCCGACAAAATGCAAAAGACTCACACCACCCGGACGAGATGCCAACGCCCACTGAAGATCTTCCACGACAACTGCGATTCAAAGTCAGCGCTTTTTATATACATATACATATCTCATTTTTGCCTCGTTGCGGCGCATCAACTCACCCACAACCAGACCGGCCAGAATGACGGCGCAAAGTTCCGTCATCACACGCAGGATCAAGATGGAGTTACTCGGCGACGCGACAAAGAACTTCTGCTTCATCAACGCCTTCGCCGAACCGGCCGAGTACATGGTCGTCAACGTCACCATCAGCGCCGCGAGCAACCACAGCCCCAGAGTCCACCACACGAACGGGCCCGTCCTCTTGTCCGACCCGCTCTGCACGGCCGTCAGGCGGACGGTGTCGTTGAAAGAGTCCCGCTTGCGATCGAATGACTGTTCCTGCGCGTCCGGCGTCGGGGGATGGAGGAAGTTTGTGTCACGGTTATGAAGGAACCCAGGTCTCAGTGGTGATGGGAACGCCGACGCCCTCTTCTCGCTCGTCGTCTCCGAATACCTCGGCCATACCTGTCGAAACCCGTCGTCGTCGTCGGCGTCGGCGTCGAAAAGATCGGGACTGCGCTGGAGCTGCGCGACGTGAATATAATTCTTTGTGCTCTCCCGTCGAGTCCATGTCCGCTGTGGCAAGGCTTTCGAGACGTGCGAGCGTTTGGTGTGCTCGTTGATGTCGTCCAGATTGATCGTCTCGTGACCGCCCTCCGCAGAATCCATCGTCGGCGCCGCGGGATCCCCATAAGGTCCATGAGGTGTGGCGCCGACGTGCCAAGCCGGTGGAGCCATCAGAGTTGGTTCAAAAGAATGAAGGGAAACGCAAGACGCGCTGCGTCCGTCCGTATGAAGAGAAGAAGGGAACGTACACGGTCAAACGAGCGTACGGATGTCAAAGAATGGCGTGAAAGGAGAAAAGAGAGGAACTGTTTGTGGCAGAAACAACACCCATTCCTCCGTTTCCCAACAGAAAAGAAGCTCCAAGACGATGCGACATGGACTTACAAAACAGGCGCCTACCGGAATTGCGAGTCAGTCACCCAGTTGGTGAGTCGTCATCCCTACTATCCGCAGATGAACGGCCATTTATTCGAGACTCGAGAATGCACGAAAGAGTCTAGGCGATCAAACTACAGAGGGTCTTTAATACATATTCCGCGAGGAAACTGGCCCATGAGGATGGACGTCGGCCAAGCCGCCACGTACCGGTGAGTTGATGTTGTTCTCTCCCTCCCAGCAGCCCTGACTTGACCCTCTTCGCGATGCGGTGTCACTGGGACAACCTTGCAAAAACCGCCAAGACGATCCACAACATCGGAGGAGGGGAAGACGGCAAACACCCCTTGCGAGGTGACGACTCCTCGTAAATTGTTCCCAAGTCTTCTTGACCGCATCTTCACGCAACCTCCGATGGTGTCCCCCCCCGGATTTCAGAGTACAGTCGAGTGCCTGATGGTGATACGTGCCATTATCCGAAGCTCGAGAACCCATAATAGTTGGGATGACAGAGGAATGGTGTGGAAACGGCCTTACAGGGCTTAGTCGGCACTCAAACCAGATCCTTGACCACGTGTATGAGGGATCGGCCGGGCCTCGCACATCTCAAACAAGGGATTGTGCATTTACCGTAAATAGAAGCAATGTGAGAACGGAACAAACACCATCCACGTTAGAAGGCGGCGCTAAGCCCCCGAGCTCTCGGCCCGTGTTACTTTTGTTGATCTCTCCTGGCAGAAACCTCTTACTCGATATCCATAGCATCTAGACTGAACTTACTGCTTCTAACGCCCCAAATAGATGAGAAGTCAAATACTGTCAGATCGATGCGTCACTTGTTCGCGAAGGCACCGGGGCTTTCTGGCGCTACCGCATTGTCGACTTATATCTGAATAGCTTCGAGGACGAAGATCGGTGGCGGGGAGTGACCTAGGTTTCGATGCCGTAGAATGACGGGGTCGGCGGACGTCACGCAAGCAACAAAACTCGAGGCCAGCGCCGGCGGACTTGTCGATCTGGGCCCGGGTTCGACGGATTGCCCCGGGTATCGCCCGGGGCCGGTCTCGGTGATGCAGTGCTCCTGTGATGACTCCCCGACCGGACGGACCTCCGCTGAGTACTGTGTCGAGCTTTGTCTGCAATCACGTACGACGGTGCCGGTGATAAACTGAGACATGGTTGATGTGCTTGAACATCTACCATGTATGGTCATGTGTTGACGCTATGAGCGCAATGTGGAAGCAAGGGATCTCCAATAAGCTGCTCAGGCACGTGGCTCACCTCGCCCCAAAAAATAAAGTAAGTAGGTACCTATCTTATTGACTAATCTCACTCTAAGTTCCGTTCACCCAACCCAAAGCTTCATCCGCCTCTCACAACCAACTTCCCTCTTGAGCCTCAACTCACTATCTGTCAACCGCCACCAAGCTCGAAGCACTCGGATTTACGAACCGACTCACGATGCAACCCCAAATCATCAAACAAACTCATTCGTACCGCTAATGAGCCGCCTTACCAGCCCAGCCACACTCTCACCACTCCTCAAACCCCTCACGCTCCCTCGCAGAATCACCACAATGTCCTCCTCACAACGAACTTACGCCGACGCCCTCGCGCATCTCAACACCCTAATCCCAAACCTCAAAGTCCACGCCCTCTTCAACGGCCCCAAGCAGCCCGTCCGAGATGCCCCCAAATCCGACCCGAACGCCCTCGCCATCCCCGAAATGCGCGCCTGGCTCGCCCGCGCCAACCTCACCCCCTCCCGCCTCTCCTCAATCTCCTACATCCACGTCGCAGGCACAAAGGGCAAGGGTTCCGTAACGGCCCTCACGACGTCCGCCCTCCTCTCCTCGTCATCGTCATCATCATCATCATCCTCATCCTCCTCCTCCCCGCCAGGCCGCATCGGAACCTACACCTCGCCGCACCTCGTCTCGCCCCGCGAGCGGATCTCCCTCGACGGCTCTCCCGTCTCCCAGCCCCTGTTCGCCAAACACTTCTTCGACCTCTGGGACGACCTCTCCGCCGCCCCGGCCGACCCCGAGCTGGGCATCGAGGCGGGCTCCAAGCCCTTCTACTTCCGCTACCTCACTCTCCTGGCCCTGCGCGTCTTCCTCTCCGAGGGCGTCACCTCGGCCGTCGTCGAGTGCGGCATCGGCGGCGAGTACGACGCCACCAACGTCCTGCCCCCCGAGGCCGTCACCGCCAGCGTCATCACCCAGCTCGGCATCGACCACGTCGCCATGCTCGGCTCCACGGCCGAGGAAATCGCGTGGCACAAGGCCGGCGTCATGAAGCCCGCCGTCGCGACCTTCACCCGCCGCCTGGACGACCAGCCGGGCGTCATGTCCGTGCTCCGCACCCGGGCCCGCGGAGTCGGCGCGCGGCTGGTGGAGGTCCCCGACGAGGAGGTTCTCTCGTGGTCCGGCGTTCCGGGCGCCAGGTTGCCCGGGGGAGACTTTCAGAAACGCAACCAGGCACTCGCCGCACTGGCGGCCCGTCATCATCTCCGCGTCCTCGAGAGCAGAGGTGGTCGCCAGATCGAGCCGGAGGCTTCGCTGCGAGACGTCCCCCAGACGATCATCTCCGGCCTGCGCGAAGCGACCCTCCGCGGCCGTCACGAAATCATCAACCAGGCCTCCATCTCATGGCACCTCGACGGCGCGCACAACGCAGAGAGCCTCTCCGAAGTAGCCCGCTGGATATCCCCCCTCGTCCGGGACCCCAGGACGCCCTTCGTCCTCGTCTTCAACCAGCAAGAGCGCGACGCCTCAGAACTCCTCCTGGGCTTGTTGACGGAGATGAGGGCCAACGGCGTCGACCTGGAGTCCAGACTCACCAAGGCAATCTTCACCCGCAACGACAAGACCAGGATCGAAAACGCGGACCTCAGCGTGCAGCAAAAATGCGCAGACGCGTTGGAAGAGGCGTACCCGAATGTCAAGACGACCGTCTGCGCCGATCTGAGCGAGATGAAGAGCGAGGTGGACGCCGTCGTGTCCTCAAACAGCAAGGACGGTCTCATGCCCAAGGTGCTAGTGACAGGGAGCATGTACCTCGTTGGCAATGTCATCGGCTTCTTGGAGCCGGATAGTTTGTTATAATGTGCTCGAAAGGATCTAGAGTTGAATCCGCGAGGAAGCCTTCTACCCCTCTATCCATCCCACCATGATGACCCATATCCGTCTATAAATGTTGAAACCCAGACGCCGGCTCGTACGGAATACATCAGAGAGCCTCTGCTCCTTCCAAAATCTGCAAAGCACCACCGACCAGATGCAGACTGCCCGCTACAAAGGCCTGCACGCTCTCGCCCTCCCCGACATCATCCGCTAGACTCCTGGCGTGGTCGAGGGCCTCTTGAATCGTCGGGATCACTCTCACATCCGCCTGTGGGTCGAGCTCCCTCCATCGCTCCGCGAACTGCTTCTGCACAGTCATGGCCTCGATCGCCTTGCTGTCGTACTGATGATTGACGAAATCTGTCCAAAGTTCAGTGCCTTGTCCCAGTTTCAGCTAAAGCAAGCTCACCTCTCTTATATCCCGTCTCTTTGTACGTAACGTTGGTGCAAAATACAACACTGTCAAACCCCCTCCCGTCCCTCTTGACAGCCTCGTAGACCGCATCCAAGAAGCCGACGGCTTCTGTGCGTCCCTGCTGGTTGAACACCAACACCCGTGGCCCTTTTCGCTCTTCTGTTTCACCGGCAAACCACTTCCCAGCCATCTTCAGACTGTCGGCAGTATGCGCCCCGTCGACGAACCACACAACCCGTCCCTCGTCCTTGACTTCACATCGTCCCCTCCAAACGACCTTCTCCAAGCCCTCCACGAAAGCCGGGGGCAACTTCTCGTTGTCAACGACGAAATCCGGATCCAACTTTTGCAACACGCACTCGGCAAGCCTAATCGCAATACTGGCATTCCTCCTCTGGAAAACAGCATCAGGCCGAATACCCACCCCCTTCAACCTCTTATCAACGCAAACAACCTCCAGCTGGACCCCCTTCTCCTTGGCCCTCTCATCCAACACATCCTGCGCCTCGGGGACCTGCTCGACCGTAAAAGCCTTGCTCCCGTTCTTCATGATCCCTGCCTTATGCCACGCAATCTTCCCGACGGTATCCCCGAGCGCAAATACGTGATCGATCCCCAGCGTCGTGATCCCCGTAGCAACCGGCCGTCCTACAAGGTTCGTAGCATCGTACTCACCCCCGATTCCCGTCTCCAAGATGGCGCAGTCGACACCCTCTTGTATGAACGTGTGGTAGCTGACCAGCGTCAAATACCTCGCGTAGATGGGCCGCGTTCCCAGAGCCACGACATCCTCCAGCTCCTTGCCTTGGCCTAGCCGGTCCCATACCTCGAAGAAGTACTTCGCAAAGAGGTCTTCGGAGATGGGAACGCCGTTGATGCGTATGCGTTCGCGGACGGCGATGAGGTGCGGGGAGATGAGGAGGCCGATCTTGCGCGGGACTCGCGACGCGGAGAGGGAGCGGTGGCGGGAGAGGATCGAGTCGGTGAAGGCGCAGGTGCTGCCCTTGCCCTTCGTGCCGGCGACATGAACTACGTTGAGAGCGTCGAGGTCGGAGATCTGCGCGTTGTGCGATGGTCAGTCAGCTCATGGCCCCGAGCTTTGCGACGGGGGAGAGGGACGGAAAACACACCGAATAGCCGATTCGCGCCAGGTAGGCCCTCATCTCCTTGATGGAAGCTTCGTCCGGCCGAATCCCCGCCTTACGACGCGCCTCAATGACCGCAAAGGGCGTCTGCAGCGTATTGAGCGCATCGACTGCGTCCTGTGCTCGTTGCGTCAGCTCAGCCAACCGTCATCGTGCTCCCTTCGTCCCGTGCCGCTCGAACTTCGGCGCGGGGCATTCCGCCAACCGACCGAAGTCGGAGGAGGGTCGAAGCTCGAGAAACGTACTGACATTATACGTCCTGCTACCAGTAGCCATCGTGCGAATCAGCAAGCTCGTGCGTGGGGAGAATGATGTTCTGCTGCAGCTGTGAAGCTTGCTGCTGAGGCGCAAGATGCGACGAGGCACATGATGCATCTGGCCGGGCGAGCTGGAGCGGGCTCATTCGCGAGGGGTGCTTGCAGCTGCGAAAATGTCGGGGTCCAAACTGCCGGTGGGGGGGTTTCGGCAGCCCCACTTCCCGCTCGCCGTCAGTGGTGGTGGTCTTGGTCTTGGTGTACTTATAATTGGGAACCCGGCTCGGCGCTACTTCCGATCACCGGCTAATGAACCGAGCACTGGACTATCTTGGAGACGAGATTTGAGTGCGGGTCTTCAAGACGGATCTAGAGATTGGAAAAGCAGAAAGCTGCAAAAGACCTCACTATGGTTCTTGAGCAGAACTGCCAATATGATCCCTGGTGCATTAGTAGTACATCACGACTACACCAGCCAGGTGATAGAATACACTGCCTTGATTCAAGTCTATGGCTATGTCTTACACAGACCAGAGGTCTAGGCTCTCTAGTCTCCTCCCGAGCCAACTGTATGACAAAAGAAAAATGTGCCTGTCCATTATTCTACCCTGAGGCTCTGCAGACGCGCCTCCGTCGCGATGACCTGAGAGGATGTTAGCTGAAGTTCCAGAAAGTCACTGTACTAGGGGATACTCACATCAAGAGCTTGCTGAACTTCCAATACCTTCCTCACCTCGCTGAGCCAGTCTCTGCTTAGCGTCTTGGCCCAGCCCTGCAAACCATTCATCTCGCGGGCAGCAGCGTCGAGGTTGCCCTCCTCCAACAGCGTCTGGGTGCGTGTCAGGATGCTCTCTACATCGTTGCCATCGGCCAGACCCTGCTTTTTGAACATGACCTTGCTGAGGAGGTAGCTCGACGCGTGGCTAGCGACACCAGCATCATCAGGCAGCAGCGAGGCCTTGCGCACCTCGCTGGCGACTGACCTGAATCTGTCAATAAGCTGGGAGGCATTGGAAAGGCCGCGCTGGTAGGCAGAGGGGTTGATGGAGGCGATGGCGGCGTTGACGACAGGGTCATCGGCGGCAATCTCCTTCAGGGCGACAAGCTCGCGGGTGAAGGGGCGGGGGTGGGCGGCGTTTTCCAGGCTGGCGCGAACGGCGTCGACGGCGACGTGGAGCTGCTGGGTGCGGAGGTTGCTGTCGACGACCTCGTTCCATCCCGTGGTCAGCTTCTCGAGGTCGGCAACGGCAGCAGAAAGCTCCTCCAACTTGCCCAGGCGACCCTCACGCTCGGACTCGACGTGGTTCCGAACCTCGGAGACAAACTCCTTCTTGAGGGCAAGAGCTTGCTCAAGAAGCTGATTGTTGAGGCGCTCCTCGTTGAGCTGCTTCTCACGCTCAAGCAGGAGCTTGACGCGCGCATCGTAGCTCTCCTTGACCTTCTGCATTTCATCCTCAAACTCCTTCCTCCACTGGCCCTCCTGGGCAACCATGGCAGCCTCAACACGAGCAATCAGGTCGTTGGCGGCCTTGTCAAAGTCGGCAACCTTGGCCTGGACCTCGGAGGCGGCCTTTTCCTCGACCATGGACTTCATGGCCTTGATCTTGCTTCCAACCTTGCTCAACTCGCTCTTCGCCTTGGAGATGGTGGGAGAGTAGCGGCCGTGTGCCTTGTCGGCGTTGATGACGGTGATGATATCGTTGAGCATGCGAACAAGGTCCTGAACGACCGGCTCCGTCGCGTCCTCGATGTTGATGGCGTCAATCGGCGGGATAGGAGGGAAACGCGAGGGTTCGTCGACCTCGGGTGCCTTGAATTCGGGCTCCTCTTTAGCAGCAACAGGCTTGGCCTCGACGGGCGCAGGCGCGAAATTACGCTCACGAGCCTTGGGCTGCTCAGCGGGCTTCTCTTCCTTCTTGACAGTAGCAACCTTGGCGGCCTGGGCCTTGTCAACAGCACTAGACTGACGGCCGGCAGGCTCACCACTATCGGCTACTCTCCAAGACGCGCCACTCTGAGCGGGGACCTTGACCTGGCTACCGGTATCTCTTGGCTTGATCTTGTTGGAAAGATTCGGGAATCGCTTGCGGAAGTCCATCTCCTCGAAGTACAGAACGGCCTGTTCTCCCAAGGGAACATACTCGGTGAAGTAGTCGTGGAAGCTATCGTTGATGCGGGAGTACCAGACACCTCCGCCGAAGCCAACAGCTCCAAGGATGGCGAGGGTCAAGACCAGGTTCCTCAACCTGCGGAAGAAACCTTTCTTCTTCGGAGCAGCAGCTGCGGGTGTCTGGGGAGGAGGCGCGGCGGCCTCGGCCTTCGGGGTCGGGGGTGCGAGAGGGACTTCGTCTTTGGGAATCGTCGACTCGGCGGCGGCAACCTCGGGAGCGGCGGCTTTCTCAGAGGTGATGGTCTCTGATGCGGGCAGAACGGCTGGTTTGGTCGGGTCGGGCTTCTTCTCGTCGGCAAAATGCCTCCGGCGAACGGCGGCGACCTGCCATTGGCGGCCAATGGCGGCCGCGGCAGGCCTGTGGCCGAGCACCCTCACGGATCGAATCGACGTTCGCAACATGAGGGGATGCGATGGGCCGACAGGGCGGGTTTTGGAGGGGGATGATGTAGGTGTTGTGGTGGAGGATGTGATGGAATCCAGGCACAAAAAAGCTCAGGGAAAAGTTCGGCTAAAATTGAGAGCTGCCAGCCGCGCTGCGCTTATCCGCTGGCCGACGGCAGGAACCGGAATGGCCAGTGTGGCTCACCTCACCGAACTCTGAACACTCATGAGCTCCAGTATTTGGAGTGGAATTGAGATAAAATTATATATGTATATATATATCTAACTGGACAATACCTTTTGTGTCCGTTACGTACCAAGCTGAACACCTCACTACGTCACCCGATTCTTCACAAATCAATTCTGTTAACCAGTCTGGTCGTTCTATCTGAAGTGACAGCACACCTCACATTCAAACATGATATCCCGCATGCACACAAAAGCGATAAACCATCCATGAACAGTTGCCTCTATTGCATACTGTACATCAGGGGAGAAAGAATATGCTGCAGGATGCTTCCCCCCAGTAGTGGAAAAAAAAACCTTCCCGTACACCGTCTTGTTCCAAAACTGTCCCTACACTCGGGTTGCTACAACCGAATGACCAGCGCAATGAAGACACGAAATGTAAATCACAATCTCGAAAAAACATACTGTTGATATTAAAAAGCTGGGCCTGGCATACCCTTCCTCGGTGTAGGGTGCAAGACAACGCTGTCGGACCTCATCCAACCAAAACGCCGTCGTATACGTGCTTATTCGGTATGTGGTGTTTGGCAGATGGGTCGCCTTTGGCAGTTTGCCAGCTGGACCTGCCTGTTTCAATGAACATTCTCTCACCCGCCGGCCTCACCTGGCTCCTGTGATACGTAGTAACCTCTGCGTCGTCCTCATCTAGCAGCTGCAAGGGCCGCTGACATTGCTGCCAGGAGTTTCTGGCTGAAGACTGACGCCCTGTCGCTGGCCTGGACGGGAATGCCTAGGGCCCGCCTGGTCGAGAGGCAGCTTCTTAGCAATGGCCGTGAAAAGATCCTTGACGTTCTCGGCCGTCTTCGCGGAAGTCTCGAAGAATAGGAGGCCAGCCTCGCGCGCGTAAGCCTCGGCATCTGCTGTGGAAACCGCTCTCTTATCGGGTTGCTCGTTGACCAGATCCAGCTTGTTACCAGCGAGGGCGATGATGATATTCTCGTTCGCTTGTCTTTGGAGCTCCTTGACCCAAGCCTTTGCCTTGTCCAGCGAAGCCTGCACATTCGTTAGCATTTAGACAACTTCATTGTGTTGTGATACACCATACAGATTGGGTAATGTCATAGACTACTACAGCGCAGTTGGCGTTTCTGTAGTACATGGGTGCGAGAGACTTGTAGCGCTCCTGGCCGGCGGTATCCCAAATCTCGAACTTGACGGTGGTGTTCTCATCGAGCGAGATGGTCTGCGTCAGGAAAGCGGCACCGATGGTGGACTCGCGGTAAGAGTCAAATTGGTCCTGCAAAGAAAGCCTATCAGTGGTATGTTCTCTACATCCGGCGAGTTTGAGCATCGATGACATACCTTGACAAAGCGCAGAACGATCGAACTCTGGTAGAGATGTTAGCATTAAAAATAAGATTTCCCCAAGCTCCGTCGGAAATGGTACCTTTCCAACAGCAGACTCGCCTGTGTCGTCAGTGTTAGCCAAGGTGTTCAACAAGTACAGCCCGGGGGAGCTGGAATACCTAGCAAGACGAGCTTGAACTGCGCAAAGCGCGTGTTCATTCCGCGAGCGCCGGGAGCACCAGGGCCTCGAGCTGACATGTTGACGAGTGTGGTGATTTATTGGGAGCGGTGGATGGTTGGGTGAAGTTCTAGCCTCGTGCACGACGTGGACGATGGCGGCTCTCTCGAAAGTCGCCGGACGGTGTCGCTGGCGGAGCTAAAGGTCGTCGAAACGGAAACGGGGGAAACGGCTGGTGGGTGCCGAAACAGGCGATACAGAAGAATCAGATCGGCCGCAAAGTAGCTGTGGTGTCGTGTATCGGAATCGCGATTGCGCGGCGGGGGGCGTTGACGAGGCAAGAGGTGGTGGAATGCAGAGTGATAGCGGGAGAGAGTTGATGGTAAATCGGGCCTGGAAACAATGTGACTGCCTTGGGGTGATGAAGCTTGATGATGAATGGCTGGGCGGGCACCTTGCACACGTCAGGCCTTCGGGGGGGTCCTTCTGGAAAGTTTGGGGACGCTTGGGCTTTGGAGACGACACGGCTCATGAGGTATCTAGGTAGGTACTGACGGCAGCTGGGAACTGGAACCTAACTGGAGCGGACGGAATGACCAGTGACCCCGATAAGTCCCCTGCTGTTCGCCCGGTTCTGATGGCTTTTTGCCTTTCGACGTTGAGGTGCTCTCCTTTAGGAGGCAAGGAAAGGTAAGGTATATTTACTGCGAAAGATGGGCAAGTGATACTTGCTGCGCACCTCGAGCTACTTGCTTAGCGCTCTTGCAGACGGCGGTCCTTACCTAAGCTTGCCTTCGTCAGTGTTGGACTCCTCCCCTTCATCATCACTACCTCAAGGTCTGCGTCGTAGGCACCTTACCTAGGTAGTAAGAAGAGCTAAGATACGTACCTCTTGCAGCCCCAGTGACATGAAGCTGGGGTGCACAGCAGTCAGAGACTCATTATATAATCCACGGAATCTCGAGGCCTTCTGTGTGTTTCTCATTGGCCAAAAGCTTAAAGTCCATGCCTCTTTCACAAGCCGGACTTCCAGCTCCTCCTCCAGATTCCCGGCCAGTCCACTGTCAGTGCCGACTGCAGCGCATCCTTGACACTGGACTTAAGGTGCAGCAGTGGCCCCTGGAGGGTCCTTTCCAACCCTGAGGTACCTTAGCTTGCTTAGCTACCTTAGAGCACTCCCAATCCAACGCGACCGGAGCAGCAGGACCTGCCTGCGCCTGCGAGGTGACGACAGCCACTCTTTCTCCGGCCCTCACCATAGGCCCGACCAACCAAAGCCTCAAGCTGTCCTTAAGCCTCACAGCTCGTAGCTCACGGCACAGCTTTTTGCCCTCGTTGATCGACCGGAAGGGCATCAAGACTCCCACTTCTTAATCCATTCACTCGCTCCTTACCTTACTTAGTCCCTGGTTTTGTCTTACCTTGCTTTGCCCTTCCTCTTCTCCTTCCCCCCTTCTTCCTCTCGACTCTGCTCGTTGCCATCGACATCATGGCGCCCACTCTTCCCTACCGCGACATCAACGTCAAGGTCGCACCCGACTCCTATATCTTCACTTCTCCCTCTTCTCCCGATGCTCCCGCCCTGGTCATCGACCGTCCCACCGGTGACCTGCGCCTCGGCGATGCCGGTCTGAGCAAGAGAGTCTCCCGTGTTTCGAGCATCGCTGGTATTCTAGGCATTATTCAGCTTAGACTCGGTAAGCCTCAAACTGCAGCTGGAACTGGCGAAAGGCAGTTGCGCTAACCCGAAGCCTCCAACAGACAAGTATGTCATTGTAATCACCAAGGCCCAGCCCGTGGGCCGCCTCAAGGGCCACATGGTCTACAAGATCATCACCACCGAGATCTTACCCATGCGCGAGCGTCAGATCCGCGATCCCGACGAGGATACCTTCATTGGCCTGCTTGACACCTTCATGAAGAATGGTCCTATGTACTTCTCCTACTCAATCGACCTCACAAACTCCTTCCAGCGCCAGGCATCTGCCGATACCTCCCTACCCCTGTGGCAGCGCGCCGACGATCGCTTCTTCTTCAACCGTTTCCTGCAATCCGATTTGATCGATTTCCGCACGCGAGGCGCGAGGGGCCATGCCGGTCCCCAGGCTGGCGCCGACCCCTTCATACTCCCTGTCATTTTCGGCATGCTCGAGATCAAGCCTACGACCTTCAAGGGAACGCCTGTCACCGTCACTCTTATTTCCCGAAGATCTAGACACCGCGGCGGAACCCGATACTTCACTCGAGGCGTGGACGACGAGGGCCATGCGGCCAACTACAACGAGACGGAGCAGATCACCATCTTCAATGACTCTGGCAGCGGAATGGGAGGTTTTGCTGGCAGCAGCGATATGCAGAGTGGAAAGTATGGTGCGAATGGCAGGGAGATGCAGATCATGTCATACGTCCAGACTCGTGGAAGCGTTCCCACCTACTGGGCCGAGATCAACAGCCTGCGCTACGTCCCCAAGTTGCAGGTCCGCGGCATCGACAGTGGTCTGCCGGCAGCGCGGGCACATTTTGAGGAGCAAATCCGCCTCTACGGCGATAACTACCTCATCAACCTGGTGAACCAGAAGGGCCGCGAGCAGCGCGTGAAGACCTCGTACGAGCAGATGGTTGAGAAACTCATCTCCACGCCCAAGGAGCGGACTGAGGGTGACAGTCACACCAGCGAGAAGTTCACCACAATCCAACCCGAGAAGCGCGCTGTCGAGTTCGATCGCCTGCACTACGTCTACTTTGACTACCACCACGAAACCAAGGGCATGAATATGCACCGCGCCTACGCTCTCATTGAGAAACTCAAGGACGCTCTCGACGCACAGGGCTACTTCCGCGCAGTAGACATGCCCGGCACGAATGACGGCCGCCTCGAGCCTCGCAGCTACCAGACCAGTGTCATGCGCACTAACTGCATGGATTGCCTCGACCGCACAAACGTTGTCCAGTCCATGTTCGCACGCCACATGCTTGACCGTATCTTTGAGGAGATGGGCCTCATCAGCCGTGGCTCATCCTTCCGTGATGAGGACCCTGCCTTTGAACACATGTTCCGTAACCTGTGGGCCGACAACGCCGACGTAGTCTCATTCTCATACTCTGGTACTGGCGCCATGAAGACGGACGTCACACGAACCGGGGTTCGCACCAAGATGGGCGCTCTGCAGGATGCTCGCGTAGGTATTACGCGATACTTCAAGAACAACTTCCTGGACGGTCCCCGCCAGGACTCATACGATCTGTTCCTTGGCACCTACCTGCCGGGTACCGCCAACATCGGCAGCTCTCTCGTCTTCGCCGACCGAAGACCCATTCTCATTCAATCCGTTCCCTACCTTCTCGCCTTTAGTCTCTTCCTCGTTTTCGTCGGCCTTTTTACCAAGACTGAGGCCGTTGTCACTATGCGCCTCTTCATCTTCTTCTGGCTTGCTGTGTCTGCCTGGTGTGCTAACTTCATCTTTGGCCATGGCATGCTCTACGTACGTAATCAGTTTTGATATTGAGCGACCTGCCATTCGGCTAACACTGCGTAGGTAAACTGGCCCAAGCTGAACCCCAGGCCATGGGCCTTTGAGGGCTACAACGAGCACATGTCGAAAGCTCGCAAGGACTCTGTTCTCGGTTCCTTCGTTACCCGTCATGAGCGTGGTCTCAGCACAGCGAGATATCTCAATGCTGAGGAGGGCAAGAAGAGAATTGAGTAATTGCCTGTCTTGATTGACTCACCACAACCAACTTTAGGGCAAAGTATGCGCTGCTAGTTTTTAATTTTACCTTTCTGTGCTAGATTGAGATCTGCACGAGAATACAAAGTCAGGTTGTTTCAGGGAGCTCAGCCTGATTCCCCTTTGTATTGGTTTTCATGCTGTTCAAGCCAGCAAATTAAACAAAGAAGTCAGGGTCATACCATAGACTAAATAGACGTCTTTGCGAGAGGGATGCCTTGCTAGAGCTGAATAATACCTTGTCTTTCCGATCCAGTCAGATTTTAGCATGTGAGTAGCTCATGAGAGCCGGTTTGACGTCACCAAGGCAAAATGCGCCAAGCACGTTGCGAATCCCTGGTATTCATCAATCGAATCCCTGACAGTCTTGTAATGGAAGCGCGATATTTCCTCGATCTTTATATCTTTCCTGCTGCCGTCTTGTTTTCTTTCGGGGCTCTTTTGGTCGGAATATCATCCTGTCACAACGTCGATATTGTCCGCTTATGTATTGCTCCCAAAATTCGGCCAGGGAACGAGTCTAACATCCTTTTCTCAAATAACCTCCTCTTGCGCTTCACATCTGCCCACACTATACACGCAAGAATGCCGACTCTGATCCAGCCTGGGGCAACGACGACGACAACGACGACGACGATCGACGACGACGACCGACGACGACGACTTCTTCATAGTCTTCTAGCAGCTCTACTTTCTCTTAAGCCTCATCCACAGGTACCGTTCTCATTCCAGACCCCAGAGCTCCCTACTCGTACCTCCGGTGTTACAGACATGTGCCCGAATTGGTCGTTCCACACAAATATGAGGTCTCCATCCCAAACCCAGCCCTGTGCCAAGCCAGATGTCGGAATTCTCAGTGCCTCCTTGTGGGCTTGGTGGAAAACGCATGCTACTGCGGTCAACCAGGTGTCTTCCTGCCAGACATTACTCGCATGGACGAGTCCCTCTGTAAGAGCCCTTGCACCGGCAATCGTACGTCTCCCTGCGGCGACGGCATGTTTAGTTATTTGAACACGTACGGTATCATCGTTATCGGCTCTACAACCAGCTCGTCTACCGCGACGAGCACCGCGAGTTCTTCCTCGTCTTCATCTTCGGAAAGCAGCAGCACATTTACTTCGAGCAATGGCATCGAGACAGCCTCGACTTCTTCCACTCTGTCCACATCGACTACGTCAGAATCTTTCAGTTGAAGTGCGTCTACAAGCTTGATATTAACGACAATTCTTTTTCCCCTACATAGTCAAGCTCCTCGTCATCGAGCGGCACGACAATTACGGAGACCACAACAAGTCTCACGAGCTCTACACTTCTAGAAACTTCACCAACAGCATCGACAACAACCACTACGAGTCAAGTCCTACACAAGGCCCAGCTGGAGAGACGACGACATCGACGGCACAGTCCTCGCCCTCATGCTCCACAGCATCGCAAAACCCACAGTCAACTTCCGGAGGCTCTTCAAGCTCTCTCAGAGGACTGAGACTCCTGTCCTGTCCAGCTCTGGCACAGAATCATCTTTTGGCTCCAGCAGTTCTGGGAGCAGTCGCACGATCACCTTCCAATTCACCAATTCCTCATCAGCGACAACCTCAACAAGATCAGTTTCTGAGTCGGTACTTGAGGATTCTCAGTTGCCAGTTTCGAGAAGCACTGCGTCTAGCTTACCGCCTACTCCTATAACGCTTCCCATTCCTGCCACTCCGAGCCCGTATTTGTCAGGTCTTGCGTCTACTTTGTTGGTGGCGTCTGTGCTTGTTTCTTCGAGCACGTTTACTCAGAGCCTTCCGCTGGCTTCAACAATCTCATCTATTCCCGTCTTCCCAATCTCATCAACCTCGGGCGTTGCAAAACACAAGTTCTCTCTAGTTCAAGCATAGTCGACATTTTCTCCGGTGTATCACCCAATCCTCCTAGCATCACCTCTTCCGGCGTCACGCCCGTCAGTTCCTCTGCAACCACAACGCCAGCTATTTGACGCCGACAACAATAGCTTTCTCGTCCAGCGACGACTTATCCACTGGCACCATATGCTCACAATTTTAATCATCACTCCCGTCGTTTTCTCAGTTCTACCGCAGGCACCAGCCAGCAACCCAGACCGCTTGATTAAACCTGACACTGTCGCCTAATCTTTAATCTAATTTCCGCCGTTGCTATATATATTAGGTAGTCATCAAGGGACTATAAACCTTATGCTACCCAGCCGTGACCTTTTCCAATTCTCGACATCCTCAGGGCTGAGACGAAAATGGTCATCGCCACCATCCCAAGGCCCGATACGAGCTGCACCCCAAGGTAACTGCCCGTAGCTTCGAGAAGAGCACCCGCTACAGGTGGTCCAGACAGCGATGCGAACGCATTCGTCGTTGACACCATCCCGAGCCAAGTACCGTGAATGCTCAGGTCCGGCACTAACGTCGAAACAACCGTCGGTGGCAACGAGGTTAGTCCACCTGACGCGAAGCCATAGGCCGCTGCGAACGCCACGCACCCGGCACCGTCGCTGACAGCCAGCCAGGAAAGGGACACGACTGTGACGGACACAGAGACGGCGAGCAGCATGTTGATTGGACCGAAGCGGCCGGCGAGCCACGCGGGGAACACCCGACCACACACCGAGCCCGCGTTGAGAATCGCGACGAGATAGTACGCCAGTCCAGAACGACCCTGGTCGGGCATGCCATGGGCCAGTGCGTACTGTTGGAGATAGTAGATGGGCGCCATGTAAGACCAGAAGTTGAAGAACATGGCGATTGAGAAGATGACGTACGAGCGGTCGCGATAGGCGGAGAGGTCCAACAAAGCCCGCCTGGTCTTCTTCTCGTTTGTTCTTCTCGGACGCAACACAGCGAACGCGAGGCCGTTCGTCCCGAGAGATATGAAGGCCAGGATCCGCGCGGCCCAAGGGAACCCCACGCGAGCGAGCAAGCTCTGGAAGATGATCGGGTACAGAACGCCGCCGATGCTGCTGCCCGTGGCGACTATACCCGTCGCCAAGGCTCGTCGTCGAGTGAAGTACTGCGGTATGAGAGCGACGGCAGGGATGTAGATGCATCCGGCCCCGAGCCCCACGCAGAAGGCTTGGGATAACAGCACGTGCCAATATCGGGTCGCGATGCTGGCCATGGTGAAGCCGAGGTAGATGAGGATGATTCCTGTGAGGGTCAAGGTGCGGAAGTATCCTGCGTCGTAGAGGGGTCCGACGAGCACGCCGACGAGGAGTATAAGAAAGGACTGAATCGACCCAATCCATGCTATAGTACCGACGGAGACGTCGGTCATCCTTTCTTGGTAGTAAGTCTGAAAGACTCCCCATGAACTGCTGATGCCCCTGTCCAAACCTATTACTAACGGCCTCCATCGACAATCAAGGCTGTGTGCTGGCTGTACCCACCATGAGTTGAAGAAGAAGGCGAATCCACTGACCACCTGCAACCAGGCTAGACGACCTCCGTCTGGAGGATTACTTGCGGCATTGACGTCGTCTACAATAGCTACATTGTTGCTATTCTTCTCTCTCGGTGTTACGTCTGGTCCGGATGAAACCTCCGGCGCCGAGAGCGATAGATCGGAGGCATGGCTCTGGAACATAACGAAAGTCGGGGCTTTCTTGATACTTGAATTGAATTCATTGAGGCCACGGGGTTGAAAATTTTGAAGCAACAAGATGGCCTTGACATCAATGCAAAGAAGACGAGGTTGTTGTTCCGTTGACTATGCTCGTCTTATATGGACTTAGACGCCGACCCCCGATTGTTTCAAAAAATCAATCTCATCATCGCCAGACCCCGCCTCCGGCGTCGGGGTTTCGCTGAGACAAGCAACTCAAACCCCGCGTCTAATTCCATCATAGATCATTCCTGCGATACAATCAACCCCATCCGCGGATTTCTACATTTCGGCCGAGTTCCACAGGGGCTTGCTTGAGCACTTGTCGGGAAGCGTCGGCTCCGGGTGACCACCCGAAGTCACTTCCCGAGAAAATGTGGGCTTGCCGAAGCCGAACTTGCGAAAAGTTCGGGTAGTAGTTCGGCCAGTCGCCACTAATCATCCCCTGCCCCAGAATCCAGAACGTCGGTCAGACTGCAAGTCCAAGTTTCCTCTTTCTTTCTTACTTCGGACATGTTGTCGTGGAATTCAAAGTTTAGATCCCCATCTAACGATCCTCGGTATCGATGATGGAGATGGAGACCCGGGGCACCTCTCTGCGCTATCGAAAGAATGGTCGGCTTCAGGCCTGCGACCCCTGCCGACGGCGCAAAGTCGTTTGCGATCATGCCCGGCCAGTATGCGGTAGCTGTAAGAGGAGAGGAAAGTCGGAGCCGTGCGAGTATAACATGAGCTCGCCGAACCAGCTGCAGCCGCAAAGGACTTCGGCACAAGAGCCCGGACCGGCTAGTTTTGGCGCTGTAAGTTCGAACGCTGGAGAAGAGCAGCCTCTTACGAACATTCGGGAGCTACTTCGGGACGGTCCGAGATGATATGCAGCTATCAAAGTTGGTTCACGTTCTGTGCCGGCGAAGCCCTTCTCCGAACATGAGGCCGGGTAGCTACTTTCAGACAGCGGGACGTGTATAGGAGATGTATCAATGACTGCCAGGCTCTAGCGAGGCGAGCTACCGAGGTGGGCAATTCGCTGCTGCTTTATGTTTACTGGAAGCGGACAATCATTGCGTCTATTGTCTCGGGAGACACCAGTACACCAGTAAGTATCTCCAGCATTTCATGCAGCTCCAGTTGAGATCTGTTTTGTGGTCGTTTACCCTGACGGAAAGCTAATCATTCGTCCCAGGCCTATCTTGTTGGATGTACAATGGCGAAGCAGTCTCGCTAATGACCTTCCTAGGTCTGAACGTTGACTCGGACAAGGGACAGTATAAGCCGACACTAGCATCCGAAGTCAGGAGGCGGCTGCTATACAAAATAGTCGTGATCGATAAAGTTGTTTCATCAATCACGGGACGACCACCGCTACTCAGCCGGCGATACATGCAACTCCCCCCCCCCCTAGATCTCAGGGACGATTATCTACTTGCGGGTGAGGAGACGCTAGCTCAAGCTGTGTCTTCCTTGGATGGGAGTGGGTATAATACCGACGGGGCAGCATATTCCATCACGTTCTGGCGGGCTGGTGTCCAGCTCATGATTATCAGGGATGAGATCTTCGAGATCTCTGTGGAAAAAATGGCGACTGCATCGCCGCAGACGCTTTAGTGAGTTCGAATGCACTTTTTGGAATGAGCGAGTTCACCATACTGATTCGAGCTTATCAGGACCTAAAGAACCGAGAGCTACAAGCCGCGGCAGATATGCCTCCGGTGCTGCAATTCAGAGAGTCGGACGTGAGAGTCATATTGCCGCGCAACAAGAAGGGGTCGATGACCCAGCGACGGGAAGAGTTAACGGGTAGAAACCTAAGTTGTGGGGGGTCATGTAATAGAGCCCTTGATTTTGATCCCGAGCTTTTGTCTATTAACACACTTTTCCCACAGTCAAGTCTTTATAATAATATACCCTCAAAACATAAAAATAGCTTCTTGCAATACGAGAATTGGATTCTATTTGTGTTATAGTAATGAATTAAAACAAGTGGTGTCCTTCCTCTGATTTGAGACTAAGACAGGCGGGCCGAGTGTAGGGGGCTAGCAACATGGGTGATCTTGGTCGTACCAGACAGATATCAACTTGGTCGGTTAGCTCAGTTGGTTAGAGCGTGGTACTAATATGTGACCACACATATTGAGTAATGCCAAGGTCGGGAGTTCAAGCCTCCCACTGATCATGATTTTTGAAATTTCGACCACGGCACTCATTCACTTTGATCCGTCAATCGCCCGAATTATTACCCACAACCGAGTACGCGACCGAGAGACCACGAGAGAGAAGTCGTCGTCTCCTGCTTCAACTAAACCCTGTGAAACATCCCAGTGGGTTGGGAGTCAGCGCCGACGCCGCTCCTGCGCTCAGACTTGAGAGTGTGTATGGACAATGAGTGAACCGCCAAGCGATGGCGTTGAATCTGGATTGATGATTCGAACACTGGCATTAGTACTGTCACTAAAGGCTCCAACCCCAACCGGCAAAGGTAATAATACCATATTTTGTGTTTTGGCCGAAAACAACGCACGATGAAGAAAGAGTCTGTTGATAATTTACGCAGCTTGAAGAGAAGTCAATTAGCTCGGGTTCCATAGAAAACGTCAACGAGTGGCGGCGTCGGCGCTGCACTTACACTTTCGTTGTTTTTCCAAGAAACAACTGCAGGAATTCTGGAGAAAACTACCTAACATTGGCACTGGGCCATGACCAAGATCTTCTGTGAAGCACAACCAAATATCTCCGCAAGCGAGCGCAGAACTCCAACCGGTCAAGGTCGTGGCGTTCAAGTCCATTGTTACACAGAATTTCAATATTCGAGTGATTCCGGAGGCTGTCTACCTATCCTCAAACGTCTAGTGGATGACCAGCTCAAATTCGAACCTATTGAGGAACAAAGGAGAAATGCGACCGTGTAGTTGCTGGATATGCACTGCCCGACCCCTGCACTTCTGGCACCACACCATACCTAAAGTTCTAACTATTGACACTTCGCTACCGCCGTCACCATCAGTTTCCTCTGGCGCCAGAGAACAGCATCAACACCCGACCCATCGAACATTGATCTCTGGCATCGCGAATCATCGATGGATGGGGTCCCACGGTGCCTTTTCTTTCCGGCGATACCGTTAACGCAAGATTAACGTCGACCACGTCGTCGGCGGCGCCCGGTCGTCGCCGGGCTCCGGCAGCGGCGCGGCCTCGGCGCTTCTCGGTCGGATGCGGCACCATCGTCTGAAGTCGCCCTGACCTGGACCATGATGTCGATCTCCCACGGACGGCCACCCTCCTTGATAGCTCCGAACGGGGTTCCGTAGGGTTACGGCGTCCGACGTCGGCAACCATTCAATACGACCCCCCTCCCACACATGTCAATGCGCGTCCGGGGGCAGCCAGTCGGACTCCTTGCCCCGGCACGACCTTGTCGATCAGTCTCGCCCAATGGCCGCCGGATCGTCAAGGACGAGAAATCTCCGGCCGAATTCGCTAATCGCATCGGCTGCCTCTCAAGAACGACGCCCAGCGCAGGGTCCCCGTCGTTGAATCATTGGGTCGACGCCGAAGACGACCTGTCAACGGCCTGTGTTGTCCCTGAAACACTTTGACCAACTAATACATGGGAAGAAGCGTAGGCAACGTCGTCTCACACGCGGACCAAGCGGATAACAACGACTCGGAGGGGAAGCTGGATTGCTTCGATGGGCCTGATACCACCTCAAAGAGGTCCACCAAGGTTCCACGTTTCAACGAGTCCAACGACGGCCTTTTCCTTTCTTGCGCCGCGACCGAAGTCTTGTCCTGGTGCCTCACGAACGAAGCCGGCCCAAGGAGTCGCCTTTTGCCATTCTCAGTCTTATTTCCGATGCAGACCGACATGGAGTGCTGCTGACGCCAGTACTATCGATCACACGATGATAATAAAGGGGTCCGAGCGACCGGCCTGTTGCCAGAAAGAGCCTCGGTGTTCCAATCGCCAGGTAACTTCAAGGGCACAATCGTCGTCCTCCCTATCGACCCGTGGAAAACGGTCGACTTTTGATGAATCGATTGAAAGTCAACTGCCATTTGGGGGTACCGTGGTCCCTCACGCTATGATGGTATCCATAATAGGTTCTCGTACATGTCGTCACAACGAGGACGCCAGAAACCCTCGCTGACAAGGGAAAAATCAAAACGGCGAGCCGCTCCCCCCAGTCTTCGAACTCGATGCTTCCAGCTCCCGCATGTGCACCAAGCTCGTTTCGTCGTGGTAGTCGACGGTGTACTCCTTGGTGTACATGATGCCGTTCGGACTGCTGTTGGTGAGCCCCGATTCGCGATCGGCGGTCTTGATCTTGGCCTCGTTGCCAAACGTGCGAGCCCGGCTCCGTCCGTGCCCCGTCTGGTTGCCGCTCGATTGGGTGTAGTACTTGGCCGCCGCGGACGTGCCGCGCCGTGTCGTGCCGAGTAGTCTGGGGAAGAACCCGACGAGGATGATGCGGACCGAGGGCATGCAGGCGCAGATGATGCCCGTGTTGATCTCGACCGTCGACCAGGTCGCGACTTCGAATTGGTCCCACGTCGGATTCTGAGACTTGGCGAAAGTGATCAGGGACTGGAGACGCAGGATGCTGACGACGGTGACGCTGCGACGTTTATCAGCAAACGGGGGGCCGAGTCGCGAAACACTAGCTAGTTGGGGCGGGGGGGTTGATGAGCTTACAAGGTGCCGACGAAGAACATCATGGCAACACCAATCTTCTTCTTCCAGTGCAGGTTCAGTCCTCGGATCTGGGACAGAGGAAGGGCTAGCATCCATAAGTCCAGCACGATGGAGATTGCAGCGTTGGCCCAGGCAATGGCGTTGATGCCCAGACAGGTTCCGGTGTGCTCGTTATCCCACTTGGTCCAGTAGAAGCTGATAGGGGTGCATTGAAAGACGGCGACGAAGATGAAGGTTATTCCGAACACAGCGTTGAATGCGACCGTGCCCCAGATGAGGTTTCTGCACGTCTTGTTGTGTGAGAAGATTCGGCTATAGAAGAACAGCAGCGACATCTTCAGGAGCGTCAATTGGGCGAAGTACATCGGCTCCATGACAAAGAACCAATAGCCGAAGTCGGTGATCCTGTCGAAGGGAACCGTCCAAATATCCTTTCCGAGCCCGTTTGCTGCGGCCTGTCAATACTTTGGTCTTTGGTCTCCCGTAATCCCAACGCTTGGGGAAGAAGCTTACCTGCGAAGCCGCAGGTGTTGATCACTGTACCCGGAATTCCCGAACCGAGTGTGGCCAGAATGAACCAATCGTCCATGCCGAGGACGCCTGAGCTCGCAAAGATCTTGTGAACCAAGCGGATCACCACGAAAACAACGGAGAGAATACCCATGGTGATGGAGATGATGTTGTACTGAGTAGTGCGGTCCCGAGGAGTCACGCCGCACGTCGTCTGAGTGATGTTCTTGGTCGCTGCGAGTTGAAAGGTTAGCCCAAGGCTGCCGACCTTGTTTGGCTTCCCCGAAAGGTGACTGACTGAGAGCATTGCGCAGCGTGCAGTTCTGCAATACACAAACTTCAACTTCGGCCTGCAAAGGAGCGCTGGTGCAGATACACGTCTGGTTGGTGGGCGCGCATGGTGAGTTGAGAACAGCCCGCAAGAGGCATTCTTGCTGTTGCTCCGTCAGTATTCCAGTACGGACTTGGCGTATCAGGTAGTGGCAAGACATACCGCACAGGACGGAAGCGAGGCCACGGCAGCGGTAGCATCGCCCTGGGCCCCGACGCACGACAGCAACGCGGCCAGTGACAGGAACAGCGAGAAGAACCTCATGGCGGGTTATCGTATCGAGGGACGAGGAGAACCTCCCTCTTTCCAGAAGGGGGTGGGAAAACCGGTTCGTCTTTGCGCGCTAGATATCTATCCCGTCGCCCATGGCGTAGCGTCTGATTAGGTTCGTCCGTCGTGATGGAGGCGTCGAAGGTTTTCCTTCAAAAGACAATGGGAGGGGGGAGCGGGACGGGAGGGATTACAGGTTGTCGTGAAACGCTCTTCGGGCTCAGTCTTAGTCAACAAGAGGATGAGTGGTCAAGCGAGGAATCAGTCTGCGCGTGGTCGGTCCACTTGGTTCAACGCCACAGAAGACCATTGTGTCGGTAGCATATGTCCTAGTCACCACCCAATGGCCGCCGTTACATATCATGTCGTATGACGGCCTTGTCTGGCAACAGCGCGGCCCTTTTTCTCTCTTAGAAGTAGATGCCGACACAGTATGGAAATGTGGTACGCCAGAGAGTGGCGGTGGTCAGATTGTGGTTACGGTTCACAAGCTGTGGTAACCAAGTGGTCGGCCGGCATGTCTCGACAACGGACAGGATCCTTGTCCCCAGCTCCAGCCGGGACATGGAACCAGGCACCCAGGGCATCGACCACATGTGGCAGACGGGGTTTACTCCATGAGGAGTGAGACTGCGATGGGAGGCTCCACGTCAACTTGGAATAGCAGCGGACCGAGGTTATGACTGGTCTGTTGTCCGTACATGGTCGGGGAAGGGACCAAGAACCTCATGGGCTCTCAAGGATGCCCTTCCAGATTGATTGAGCATATAGAGGGAAGAGCCCACCATCTGTGCCACACATCCACACATATTAACACGCATATCTTCAAGGAAGAAAAGCAAGCCCCGGGGAGGGAGGAGTCCAGGCACGCCAGACGAGCAACGCAGGACAGGGGAGGACAGGGGTCGTGATAATCGTACGCGCAGGGATTACCAACAGGTGCAGTGCCCCAATTGAGAGAGAAAATCTCTAATTCATCGAAAACAGTCGTTGTGCAGCAGCTCGTCTCTATGCAGGGGCCAACATCCCACGGCCTGGATTCACCTTGAGAAGACGGATCCAGTTGCCCCGTCTTGTTAGCCATTGTGCGCGGGGCGATGAGAAATCGAGACGACCGATGCTGGTACAGTTGTTTCCAGTTTCCGGGAGTATACGCGCGGTGGTTCCCAGTGAAGGGGAATCCCTTCAGCAAAGTCCTCTTGGTCGGACGCTGGCCGAGGTCGGTGGCCTGATGCGGCACTGCAAAGCTGAGGAGAAGCCGGGCAGTTTCTTAGTCCTTGGCCAGAGGAACGGCTGCAAGCCTCCCGATCCAAAAACGTGGTCGTAACGACTTTCTCCGCGCACGCCGAGGCCTCGCAAGAAGGGAAATAAGAAACGTCCGAAGAAGTGGTAGAGTTTTGTGTGACGGCTTTTAGAAACGGCATCGAAGGGCTCTGGAAAACCGTCCGCGACGCAACCAAATAATTAACCCCTTGGGACGTTAGTTCGGGCTAGTGTAGATGGCGTCGCAGTTGGCCGGTGCTATCCCTATCCTGGTGGCACATCCGGCCTGCCTTGAGCAGGTGGAGAAGCACGGGTGAGAGGGGGGGTCCGACCGGTTCATTACGCTATTGGTAGCTCGCGCCCCTTTTCCTCTCTGTCGTGTCTCTTGTAGGATCGGAGAGTTGACGAAATGCGATCAAAAGTCGGCGAGTCTTTCAAGATTGGAGGGGGAGGGGGAATAATTGGGGTGCGCACACGATGCAAGACGTCGCCGAATCAACGACTCGTGATGGGGTAAAATTGGGTAACTCGATGATCGAGTTTCCTCTTTCAGGGCTTGCGCTAGTGACGAACACTCAGCCCGAATACCGATACCAATCACCAGGGGCCTCGGTGAGCATTGCGTACATGATATTGTCACAGATTGGCAACCTGCCGAATCCTTTGATAAGTCTGCCCTGTCTTCGGTTCAAAGGCCGGACCCTGTCCCTTTACTGATTACTTGCAACTTCTTCCAGAGGTGGTCTGGGAGCCTGTGGGAGCATCTCGACTAGCCTGGGGGGGGGGGCTCTTTCCGCGTAAGACTCGGTATCACAATCATCAACGAGAGAGGAGATTGTGTTTCTGGATCTGCTGGCTTGAGGCCTGGATCATCGTATCTAGACCCAGGAGGATCGCAGTCCTGCTTACAGATTGTTTGGCGCGTGGAGCACTTGTGGAGTTGAATCAGATTCAAAGTGCTAGGTTTTGTTTTTTCCCGTCAGCTGTCAATTTTCATCGGCTTTCTACACAGTTGCGCGTCTCGTTGGATTCAATGAGAACGGCGAAGAAGGCGCTGTCGTTGGGGAACTAGGGAGACCTAAGAGGATTAGAGAGACGGTTGCGAGATGAGAGGCGCTCACTGACTCTGCCTGCCACGTCTGTCCTCCTCCTCCCTCCTCTAAGGCTCCTCTCGAGGACGTCACCAGCGACCGCTGAACATCGACGGCGTTCGATTGCCCGTCGCTCCCAGCCGAGACGCGGCGGAGATGTGGAGTTTGATGTCCTTTCCCCCCATCTTCGCTTTCTTCCTTCCAAATCCGCCTCGTATGAGACGGCGAATTCCCTGTGGGTTTTGCTCCTCCTTCTCATGCTTACCGGCAATCCACCGCGGCTGCTGCCCCCGTCAATTGGCCATGTAGAGGAGGGTTATAGAAGGAGGTATAACGATTAACAGTGGCCTAGGCAATCTAGGGAGAGTTGTAAGGGAAAGGCTCTTACTGCCTACTATTGAAGTATAATCAGAAATCAGGCCTCGCTAAGAGGGGTAGATAAAGGAAGTGAAATTGCGATATATGGGTTTAGCCCGTACTATGTAAGCTAAGCTGGTGGATGCCAGATTCTATGGTATTCACACACAATCCTTGGCCTCCACATCTCACCGGGACCGGGGTTCCGGCCAGGCAACGTTCGTGAGCTCAGGGGGTTGGGCGCGCGCAAAGGAGGGGGGGCGGGCCTGGAAGGGATGGGACGCAACGGACCCAGGGCAGTGAAGCCCCGGCCCTAGGGCAAGCCACGCGGCGGGAGACTTGGGTTCCGTGCCGGCTTTGGAAGTGACATTGGGGGCCGACGAGCTTGTAGCGACATGGCCGAGCCCTTAGTTCCGGCGATTGGGCTGAACTGGGGAATTGAAATGCCTGGAATCGGACATTTTGGCTCGCCATTGGGCGTTCTTATCATGGTTACCATGTCTTAATTCGGACAGACGCGGGCCAAAGCTCTGGATTCACTCTTGTCGTATCAATCCTTCGGTGCGTCTCTCATGCGGACGACAGGCGTATCGCTGTTTTCTCTCATGACATCGAATATGATCATGTTTTAGAGCTGTGATTTGTCGACTCCGCACTTTCGCCTCAATACATACTGTGAAAGTATCTTCTTTCTGCTCTCAGCCACTCACCCCTCCGGTTCTGCCTGGCTGTAAACCCGGGAAATGATATGATCCGAGGTTGGCCGCGGCGACGGTTCATGCGCAACAAGGAGGCAGACCTTGGGTCCTGCCCCGAATTTTGCCCATTCCAGCTTTATGCGAGGGATTATTAGCGCTCCCCATAACTTTCTCGCCGCCCCACGGCTCCATACTTCTTTTGCTGGTTGCTTACTGTGACTTTGTCAGCCTGGAGTTGTCGATATCAGGATTTGACAGCTAGTTCGGTTTGAAGTATTCTTGGTTTTCAGTGTTTGAGCGTCTGCTCCTTGATTTCGTTTTCGCCTTGCTGCTGCGGACGGAGAAATTTATGGTGTCCTGGCCGGATAATCCGGGTCCTCGGGTTTCGATCGTAGACCAATTACGCTGCTACATGAGTGGTTTTCTGAGGTCTTGTCCAGGGTCCGCTATAGGTCCCGATATTGTTTCTCTAGGACACTGTCGACTGCAACCTTTCAATTTCGAGGATGGAACTTGCCTTACTTGAAAATTTCCAAAGTTGATATGTCATATCTGAATCAACTGCTGGAAAGTTCAGGCAACCGGAGCTGGCTTCCCTTTTAAAGCTGCCTTGACGTTGGTGTGGGCATTAAGGTTTGGGCATCTTGGACGGTTTCCCGAGATGGGCATGCCTGCTGGTAGAAATTGGAGACGGCAGGTAAGCTGAGGGGCGGGTTATGTCACGGCGCTGGCGTCCCCCGGACTCCAGGGGTGCTGACTTGTGGGTCACGTGACTACGGTTATGTAAGCAGGGCCTCGCGAGCCCCAGCCCATAAGGCTGGGATCTCGCGCCCGCCATTTTCTTCCCCTCTTTTAGCTGTGAATTCACTCAATACAGTACACTCCAGCGCGCCAGCCTGGTCAATTTAACTATTCATGATATAATAGTATTTATAAGAATATACTAAGTAATTATTAATAATTTCTAAGGAGATATATTTAATTTAGGGGGCACTTATTTATAGAATAATTAGTCTATAATTATAGTTATAAGTATTATAGTTCTTTTATTAGTATAATATATATTATTAATAGAGATCTAGGTATACACAGAGAATAGTACACAGAAGACTAAATATAGTATTATAAGTAGTATATTATAGTAGTATCTATTATAATAAATATAGTACCCACTATAATAAGTATTAGTATAATAAACTTATAATATTTACCCCCCTATTACGGGCTGGGCTGCGCCCAAGTTACTATATTTATGGGCTACGCCCGAATGCACACAGAAGCCGCGAGCCCTAAGCAGGTCATATAATACTCATAGATATATCACTAGAGAAGTTATACAGGGAACTTCCCTTCTCCTTAACTTAGATTCTATTAATTAAGGTACCCCTATATTATATAAACCTAGGCTCTACTCTTTATATATTTAAGTTTATACTATAAATATACTTACTAATTATACTATATAATAAATAGTATAGACTATATAAAGCCTATAATAACTAGGTAAAACTTAGTAATACTAGGTGAGGACCTAATAGTAGTCCTATATACCCTTATAAAAATAGTAATTATTATTAATAACTAGTTAATAATAATAGAGGCTACTATAACTATAATAGCTACCCTAATATAGTTACTAGTAAGTACTACTCTAGTAATACTACTTAAAAGTATAATAACTTACTAAAAACTTCTACTAGACCCCCCTAAGTTTATAGGCTAATAGGATAAATACCCTTCCTAGACTACTTAAATATATAATAAGTTAGTAATAAATTAGTGGTTCTTTAAAAATAATAGAGAGTAGTTTTACTTAATTTACTCCTACTTAAATAATACTATATAAAGGGTTCTATAAACTTATTATAAGTTGAGTGGACTAGGAAATAATTAAAATCTATTTAACTTTATAAAGTATTTTAACTTAACTTACTTAAACCTAAACCTTATATAATAGTTAATAGGTTAATTATTAGAGCTTAAAATAAAAAAAGGTAAGAATTTCACTACCTTTCTATTATAATTTAAGTACTTACTAGCCTAAATAGAAGGAGTATAATTTAATATAGTAATTCAAATTAACTTTCTATAGTAAGCCTTAACTTATAATCTTATGGATTAACTTATTATATAAGGAGCCCCTATAAATTACTAGGGGTTTATAATTATTATATAGAATATTATTTAGAAATAGGAGGAGATAAGTTATATAAGGGCTACTTATACTATTAATTATCCTACTAGTTTAAAATTAAATTATAATAGTAATATATAAATAACTAGATTTATATAGGCTATAAAGCCTATAACTAGGTTATTAGCCTCTTATAAAGAAAAATAGAAATATTATAATTATTATAAAGTTAAGTATATTTAGAGGAATTATTTAAATAAGAAGGGAGTTTGTGTGGTGACTATAGTAATTATATATTATGACTTATAAAGTATAACTAGTGAGGAAGCCCCTATAAGAATACTAGGTAGCTAGGATAATACTTTATATATAGGACTATGGGAATATTTAGGATTTGCCTAGTATGGAAGAACTATAATATAGGTTATATAATAATAAGGAAGGACTAATATTTAATAAGTAGTCCTAAGAATAGGATAAGGGTATAGATTAATATACTAAGAGTAGTTCTCCCTTATAGATTAATAACTAGATATTAGTCCTAATAATAAGAGAATTATCTTAGACTTATATATAATATGGGCTTAGGTTTACCCTAAGATTATACTTTTATAGCTCTTTAGTAATTAACTTTATAATTATTCCTTAGGATATTTTTAATTTTTTTTTATATTATAAAAATCTTAAAATAACTATAATTAATTACTAGAGTTATTTACTCTTTAAGATTTTACTTAGTAAGCCTTAGTATTATTTAGTTAGTATTAATTCTTAGTTTTTATTAACTCTAGACTAGAATTAAAAAAGGAGATATTAATATTACTAAGGTCTAAATTATATATAATAAAATAATTACTAAGTTTTATAATTTTAAAGAGATAATATAATAACTTAGTAATAACTCTTAATATATTTTGGACTTTAAGAATAAAGTTCTCTAACTCTAAGAATAGAATAATTATATTAATATTAAAGAACTTTAAAATAAAATTTAAATTCTCTATATTATAATTAATATTGTTTTAACTCTCTTAGGTGTATAATAGAAATTTAAACTTAGTACCCCTATTACTTATAATAGTACTCTAGAATAATTTAAAGGATTTTTAATTTAAGTTAAGAATTATTAGAACTTTTATTATAGAGATTTTACTAATAAAATTAAGAAGATTATATATATAATTACCTATTTTAGAGGTTAAGCTTTTAAATAATTTAAATTAATTTAGGAAGAATTCTTTAAATATAAAACCCTAGATAAATATTTAACTAAAATATATAATATTTATAGTAGTTTTAGGGGATTTAAGGAAGCTTTATACTCTTTATTTTAAGACCCTAATAAGAAATAATAAATTAAGTAAGACTTTATATAACTTTAATAAACTAAGTTAATTAAGGAATATACTACCTTATTTAGATAATTTAGTATTTAATTTAATTTTACTAAAGAAACTAAGATTTTTATATTTTATTAAGGACTTAAGAATAATATTAAGGATAAGATTATTAAGATTAATTAACCTAATAACTTTTTTTAATATATAAAATTTATAATTAAGATTAATAATTATTTATTTAAATAATATAAAGAAAAAGGAGAATAATAATAATTAATTAACTCTAGATAATAATAGTAGTCTAAGAAAGGCTATTACCTAGGAAGAAACTATATTATAGAATAACTCTTTAATAAGTACTTACTATAAATATTTAATTAATTTATTATTTATAGATAATATAGTGAATTTATAGACCTTAGTATAATATTTTAAATAATTAAAAATAATTATTAGAAGAAGCCTATTAAGTACTATAATTATAGAAAAGAAGAATATATTTTAAAAGAATATAAATAACTTAAGAAATAATAACTAGTACTTAAAGAATAATATATTAATATAGCTATTTAAGTAATAATATATAAATAAATTAATTAGACTACTTACTTTAATAATGAGTATGGAGTATACTCTAATATTAAGGAATATGTAGGATAGTATTCTAAGGAATTATAGGGAAGATTAGGATATAATATTACTAGGATATTACCCCTAATATAATAAACGCTTATTATAATATATTATCCTAATAATAAGATTACTTATAAAATAATTAAGTAGTTGGATAAAATATTAGAAACTAAATATACTAATTATAATAAAATTAAATAATAATCTATTACTTAGGAGAATAAAGTCTTTATTAAAAGACTCTAATAAGATATTATAACTTATAAATAATATATTTAAGAAGAACTTAATAATACTATATAGTATTAATAACTAGGTACCCTAGTAAGTTATATTAAATACTAATAACTTACTTATAGTAATATAGAATATATTTAATAAATTAATAAGGAAATAGAAAATAATATAATTACTAAATATATTTTAGAATTTATATAAAACCCTAAGATATAGGGATTTTAAGAATAATAATATACCTTATAATAAATCTATTAAAAAGAAGTCTTAAATAATTTAATAAAAGTATTTATGGGATTATAATAAGTAGACCCTAATATAAAAGTATAATTATTTTAGATTATATTAAATAATAATACTTTCTTAGAAGATTTAGCTTTAAATAATAAAAATATTATATACCTCTTATAATACTAAGAAGTTAATTCCTTAGAAAATAACTAGAAAATAGCCTTTTATAGTATATTTATAAAAGAATAAAGAAACTAACTCTCTTGGATTAATATTAAAGGAGACTATAAATAACTCTAT